>JAGKTI010017098.1:0-18808 GCA_018397915.1 Birgus latro | reverse complement strand
AGCTGTGACAAAACATCGCGACGTACCCATACGTCGATGGGATTCCTCGGGTTCAGGAACTGTCTAACATAGACAATGAATGTAAAGCGAGATTAAGTGGCTAGGGAATGCCTGAGAGACAGAGGGATGTGAGAAGAAAGGAAGAAATCATTAGGATGGAAGATGTGGAAGCAATGAAGAAAATCAAAATGGGGAAAGCCCAAGGAATTGATGGTGAAATGCTGAACCATGGGGGAGAGATAGTAGCAGATTGGATGTGGAAAATGTGTAGATTGGCTTGGGAGGAAGGTAGGGAACTGGAGGATTGGAAGCCAGGTATAATTATTCCCCTGTCCAAAGGAAAAGGGGGAAAAGATGTGAGTAGTAATCACCGAGGCATTTGCCTTCTTAGTGCAGTAGGAAAAGTATATCGTAGGAGACTTATTGACAGAGTTAAGGAAATAACAGAGGAATTAGTTGGAGAAGAACAGGGGCGTTTTAGGAAGGGAAAAGGTTGTGTAGATCAGATATTTATTCTTAGATCTTTAGTGGAAAACTTGCTGCAGACGGGAAAGAAGTTGTATGTGGCCTTCATGGATTAGGAGAAAGCATATGACAGGGTGGATAGACAAGGATTGTAGAAATTATTAAGAATATATCGAGCAGATGGGAAGGTGTTGAACTGTGAAGAATGTGTATGAGGGTGCCAAGGCTGCAGTGCGTGTGGATAGTGAACTGAGTGAATTTTCCTATTTGAAGGACAGACTGATACAGGGATGTGTCAGGTTTCCATGGTTGTTCAATCTGTATATGGATGGAGTTATAAAAGAGATACATGGTAGGGCAGTGGATGTTGGAGTGGCCCTAATGAGAGAGGGCTGTCTTTGTAAACTCTCTGTACTGTTGTTTGCAGAAACTGTGTAGTTTAGGGGAGGCGGTAGCTCGATCGGTAGAGAGTTGGCTTGCAGTCCCGAGGGACCCAGGTTCGAATCCTCGCTGGGGCAGGGAACAGTTTAAGGATTTGAATTTCATTAAATCAGGCTTTACTGATCTACCAGGAGACCCGCCGACATGTCGTAAAAATAACCTCGCTAATACCAATACATCAGTCCTGTATGAGACAGCCCTAGCATGTATTCAATATGGACGGTGGGTGTTAGCGCCGAAGTGGTGACATGTAGAGGTGTATGGTATGTAGGAGGACGGCTGGGTCTTGATAGCAGGCTGTAAAGCCTATGCCCAGAGTCGGACACATAAAAAAAAAAAAGTTAAATGAAGAAGAAGGGGAGCTGCAAGGCTTGGTGGATGAGTCTGGGAGAGTGTGTAAGAAACGGAATCTAAATGTGAATGTAGGGAAGAGTAAAGTTATGGTCTTTGAGAAAAATGAAGTCTGTGAATGTACATTAAGGCTGGATGAGAGAGAAGTGGAAAATGTAAGTGCATTTAAGAACTTGGGTAGTGTGATGAGTAAGGATGGGAGTTTAGAGGGTGAAGTGCTTGAAAGGGTAAAACAAGGAAGACAAGTTGCTGGTTCCTTGAAAGCTGTGATAAGAAACAAGGAAGTGAGCATGGAAGTGAAAAAGTTACTACATGACAGTACTGTAATCCCAATCCTAACGTATGGAAGTGAAGCTTGGACCATGTTGGAGGAACAGGAGTCAAGAGAGAGAGCAGTGGAAATGAGTTATTTGAGACGAGCATGTGGAGTCTCATGGAGAGACAGACTGACAAATAAGGAAGTCAACGAGCATTGTTGTGTAGATGTGGATGTGGTAGGAAGCGTTAGGAGAAACACACTGATGTCGTTTGGCCATGTGGAGGGGATGGAGAGTGAGAGACTGACGAGGTGAATGATGTGAATGAGGTGTAGGGGGGAGAGGGAGGGGTAGGTCAAGGATGAGATGGAGGGATGGAGAGGTATACTGTATGAGAGAGGGGTGTATGAGCTGGTCAGTGAAATGGCAGGGGACGGGGAGACATGAAGGCGATTTGCTTGTGACCACCACTTACGGGATTAAACGGTTTGGCAACAGATAGATAGGAAGTCAGCCAGAATGTCCCAGTACTAGAACTTGACTCTCCCGAAAGTGGTCCATTTAAAGTACAGACTAGATACTTAAAATCCATCCTAGACAATTTACCAACCAAAAAAGCTCCAGGCCCTAATGGAATTCCTCCACTTGCTTTGAAAAAGTGCTCCCCAGAACTTGCTTCTGTTCCAGCTAAATTATTCAGACTATGCATACGTACTTCTTCATTCCCTAATTCTTGGAAAGAAGCCAATATCCACAAAATTCCATTCCCTAATTCTTGGAAAGCAGCCAATATCCACAAAATTCCAAAGAAAGGAAGTTCCTCTGACCCCTCTGATCACAGACCAATTACTAACACGTTTTCTGTTGGTAAAGTATTTGAAATTGTAAATAATAAGCATACAGTTAAACATCTTGAATCCAACAACTTAATTAGTGATAGACAGTATGGTATTTGCCACGAAATGTCCACCATTGATATACCCAGTTCTTGACTCACACCATCCATCAATCAGTTGACCAACATGGAGAAACTCATGCAGTAGCCATTGATACTTCTAAGCTTTTGACAGAGTGTGGCACCGTTCCCTGCTATCCAAAACTCCCTTCCAATGGACTAACGTCTTTTGTTCCTCAGATTTCCTCATATTTCAGCGACAGAAAGATAAAAGTAGATGATGTATATTCCTATTTCCACTCAGATAATGCCTGCATACTACAAGGATCAGTTCTGGCTCCAACCCTATTCCCAATTCATTTTAATGATTTTTTATCTGTCCCCCATAATCCCATCCACTCATTTGCAGATGATTCAACACTTCACTGTTCATTCACACTTAAACACCCATTCACAGAGTTTAATATCTCTAACTCACAACTTAGAACAAACCATCTCCATAATTCAACACATACCTAGGATCACTGAATGGCGACAAAAACAACATTGTCTCATTTAATTCTAGGAAAATCTTAAATATACAATTTACTAATACATACATATTGTTTGATTCGTATATTATCTTCAATGCTACTATCTCCAAAAGTATTGAAATTTTCGGTGTTTCACTTAAGAATGCCTTCAGCTGGACATCTCTTGTCAGATCACTTGCTAAAAGCTCCTCAAAGAAACATGGATTATTGTACAGAGCTCTTAGCTTCTTAACTGGCAAGCAGTTAGCTATAGTTTATAAGAGCCATTTGCGCTCTCAGCTGGAAGACTGCTCAGCCTTGTGGAATGGATGTGGAGAGGTTGCACTAAGACAACTAGACAAAATTCAGAAGAAAGGTGTAAGAATTATTAATAACCCTACTATTACAAATAAACTACCTCCTTTATAAGTAAGATGGAATGTTTTCACCGCTGCATTGTGCATTGTTTTGCAGATACTATTGTGGCAAATGCTCAGACGAAGTTGCACCCATTGTGTCACCTCTCCATGCCTTCCCCTGTGTTACACGGGCATCTGGTAGCTCTCATGACTGGACTGTCACATTGCCATAGTGAAGAACATCTGCCTATCGGAAATCTTTTATTCCTCGAACTGCATCTCCTTGGAATTCACTTCCCTAGACTCCCAGAGTTGTTTTCCCACAAACTTCAACCTACAGCTGTTCAGGTCCAAATGTTACAGATTTTTTATGAATGGAGGACACCAGTAATCTGGTGAATGGATTTTTTTTTAATCGTTTGTTTTTCCTTCCTTTGTTCTGTTATTTAAAAAAAAAATGTTTTGCACCTCTTCAGTTACCAGAGTTGCCAGAAAGCCTGTTATTGTGAGCAGAGGTAATCTGTAAAGTTATGCATTAATATTTATTTTCTTTTTCTCTATAACATTTTTGTTAGGTGATTGATAAATTATGTAATTTGATTTCAGTTTGTATGATAAAGCATTTAGAGTGCTACATAAGAAAGCTCTGGAATAGGAAACTGTTGTTGCTACGAGTACATAGTAGAACATTCGAGTACCGAGGAGGGTTATAAAAGGACGGAGGAGAGAACAGTGGCGTTTCAGTCAGTTCAGTTCGACTTGCGGCTTTGCAAAGTTAGGGTAGCTCCAGTACTTGTGAAAATCAGTGAAGTGTAGTTGGCAAGCATATAGTGTAATTACTTAGTAAATAAAGACAAAGAATGCAAGAAGCTTGAGTTATTATGACGCCTGAGCTGACCTTGTGTACATCAAAAAGTTGACCCTAGGAAGAACGATTCACTGGACAACGTCCTACCTATACTGAAGTACTGTTGTTGGAGTCTATGGCAGTGTGGGACGTAGACATAACAAGTGGTGTCAGGAACTGGAATCGAAAAGTGCTGCTGTGAGTCAAATATTCGACATAGAGCCGGAAGGTGTACACACAAGAAGCCAAGCTGGGCAGGAGGAGGCATCTCTGGCTTCAATCATGAATTTTCTACAAGCACAAAGTGAATGAATATAAGCACAAATTGAAGGAGAGAAAGAACTCTGTGAACAACTACAAACACAAACTGAACAGCTACACACAAAGGGAAGAACAGAAAGAGCTCAAGAAAGAACTCAGTGAACAACTACAAGAACAAAGTGAAGAACAGAAATAACGATATGAACGAGTCCAAGCGGCATTACAGGAGAAACAGGAGTTACAACTGAGGATGCAGGGACAGCTAGATCATTAGATGGGGGAAATGAAGGAAGAACAGTAGCAGCTAAAGGAGGAAGTATACACTGAGCAACAACAGCAGAAGCGTGGGGTAAGCAATAATGTGATGGAGTGAGACAGCAGGTAGACGACCAGTTGAAGAAAAATAGTGAAGGAATTGCAATGGAGCGCAGGCAGTATGTAGACGACCAGTTCAAGATTATTAGTGAGTGAATTGAGGCTGTAGAGAAATCTTGCAGTGCTGAGCCTCAGATAAGTGTACGGGGGGCATATGAAAAAAATGGGCAGTACCTGTATAGAGTGAATCTTGATGAGTCCTAAGGACCTAAAGTTAGCATTACTAAGTCCTGGACTTAGTTATGATGCCCTAGTTTTTAGGCACCAACCCAGTGAAAGTGCATGGCTACAATGGGGTCCAATTAAAAAAAACCACAGGAATTTGAAGGTAAAGTATCTTGGGAAGCTTACCGTGTGCAGTTTGAGTTCTTTGCTGATCAGAATGGTTGGGATGATAGGCAGAAGGCAGTGCAGCTTGCTATAAGCCTCAAGGATGCTGCAGTGAAGGTTCTTGGCCAGATGTCAGTGGAGGAGAGGAACAGTTATCAGCCCCTAGTAGAAGTGCTGGAGTGCAGATACAGGACCATGTACCAGACTGAGGTTAACAGAGCAAGATTCCGGACCTGTGTACGGGCTCTAGGTGAATCCCTGCAGCAGCTTGCTCATGACCTGCAGAGTATGGTCCACAAGGCATACCCTGGAACAGCACCTAATCTGTTTGCTATTCTTCTGAGGGATCAGTTCATTGATGCTCTTGAGAGTGCAGAGTTGAAAGTGGCAGGTACATAAAGAAGAAAAATTTTATGGAAACTGCTGGTATTGTGAAAAGCCAGGACTCAGGGAAGAGGACGGCTACAGGTGGAAGAGGAATCAGAAGAAGATCAGAAGAGGCTGCTGTTTCTGTGGGAAGCCAGAACACAAGGAGGATTGTTACAAATGGAAGTAGGAGAAAGAACAATAGAGTGCAAGGAAATCTACGAATGCAACAAATGGGTGTTGGACCTGTGGTGAGGTGGGACCTGTGGTGAGGTGGGAGATGTGGTGGGGTGGGACATGTCAGTTCTGACTGTCCGAAGAGGAAAAGGAGGATAAGAAGGAGGCTGCAGAAGACAAGAAATAAGAGGAAAACTAGTGAAGGCAGGTGTGTCAAAGTGCAACCACAAACTGGAATTTTCTCCAGTAGCCCCACCACTGAGAAAATGCAAGAGAACTACAATTGATAGTGTGCGAGCAGACAGACGAATAGACGGCAGGAGGTGTTCCTTGGTGATTGATTCAGCCTCAGAGCAGATTTGTGTGAGGCCTGATGTGTTACATCATTGGTATCTCCCTGAGTCATAAAAAAAAATAAAACTGTGTGGCATAACTTGGCATCACACAGAACTGAGGGAACCCTTGGTTGATTGGACTGAAGTGGCAGAGCAAGAGCATACGCTTCCAACCTACATGGCCGACCTGGAGGTTGGTCTGGACTACCTGATGTCCATGGGATGTGAGCTTGACTTCCACTCCTTGAAGCTCAAGATCCGAGGAAAGTCAGTTCCCGTCATGACAGTGAGACTTACCAGTTCCGGTGGCAAAGTGTGGGTGCTGCGCACTACAGTGATGCCTCTGAGATCAGAAGAATTGCTCCAGGGCAGGGTGAGTGACTCATTTGACAGTTGTCTATGGGTGGTGGAGCCTGATGGATGGTGTAAGACGAAGGCTGGAATGATGGTGGGGAGGATTTTGGTGGAAGCAGGTGCAGGTGATGTGCCAGTCGTGGTGGCCAGTTTTTTCCATGAGACACAGATCAACAAGGGAGAAACAGTATGACTAGGCCAGGCATTGGACCCTGAGTGGCATTAGTGGATAGCCTGCAAAATGAGTGTAGTCAAAGAAGATGGGAATCTGCCAGACCATTTACAAGATCTTCTTTCTAGGAGTTACAAGTGCCTGGATGACCCACAAGTGCTGCAGTTAAGGCAACTGCTGGTGAAGCTTGCTGATGTCTTTTGCACTGGAGACTAAGACCATGGGATTCACAGATCTGGTGGAGTATTGTATCAACACCAGGCATAACAGCCCTATTAAACAGCCAGCTCAGAGGATGGTGCCAGCTCAACGGCAAGAAATGGAGAGGGTGATGGAAAATCATCAAAGTCAGGGAGTGACAGAAAAGTCCAGCAGTCCTTGGGCATCAGCAGTTGTTCTGGTAAGGAAGAAGGATGGCTCAGTGAAGTGTTGTGTGGATTATCTAGCCCTGAATGAGGTGACAGTGAAGGTTTCATAACCCTTGCCAAGAAATGATGACACACTAGATGCTCTATCAGCTGCCAAGTGGTTCTGCACCCTAGACATGAAAAGTGGTTATCACCAGGTCAAAGTCACCAAAAAGGACAAAGAGAAAACAACATCTTCATATGAACAGGGTTTAGATTGATTGCATTTGACATATGCAACGCCCCAGCTACTTTGGAGTGTCTCATGGATCGAGTACTGGAAGCCCTGCAACGGCAAACAGCTCTCATTGATCTTCACGATGTAATTGAGTTTGGACTGACTTTCGACCAGGAATTTGAGAGACTGTCGGAGGTGTTCAACAGGATCCAAGCAGCGCACCTAAAGCTGAACACCAAGAAGTGCTACTATTTGTTCAAGAAGGAAGTGAAGTACCTGGGACACATTGCAGGTGAGTGCAGCATCCTCACTGACCTAGAAAAGGTGGCAGCAGTGAAAAGCTGCCCACTTCCAACTTATGTGAGGGAGCCATGGCATTTCTTGGGTTTGTGTACCTACTACTGGCGTTTTGCCAAGGACTTTGCAACGATAGCTGCACCTCTACACAAGTTGTTAGGAAAGGGACACTAGTTTATGCGGGCTGCAATGACTCAGAAGGCCTTTGATGAGCTCAAGCATGCGTTAGCAAACTCTCCAGTGTTGCTGTACCCAGACCAGAGTCAGCCATTCATTCTCGACTGTGATGCTAGCGACCATGGCATTGGTGGAGTCCTATTGCTGAAGAAGGATGACAGAGAGTATGTGGTTACTTATTACAAGAAGAAGCTCAGTCCACTAGAGCAGAACTACTGTGTGACCCTTAAGGAGCCCTTGGCAGTGATGAAGAGCCTTGATTTCTTCTATCCCTACTTGTACGGGTACTACTTCATCATCAGGATGGACTAAATAGCACTGAAGTGGCTGAAGACGTTAAAGAATCCGGAAGGACAACTGGCACTCTGGCTCAAGAAGCTGGACAAGTACAACTACAACTACAGGAGTAGGCTGCAGCACAAGTCGAGCAGGGAAGTTCTCCCAAGGTTGATGGAAAGCTGGTGATACGGAGAGCTGGAGCTCCCAATTCATCAGCCCTCGGGACTAGTTCCTGACCATTCCCCTTCGTTGAACTTTTTCAGTGTTTCAGTAACACAGAGAGTAGGCCAGCATGCTCTTCAGTACAAGTTCTCTAACTGTCAACACCAATCTACATGCACAATACACACTACACTTCCTTTTCAAAATTAAAAAGAAAAATGGCACTGACTAAAAATGTCTAGGAGTCCCCAGGGAGGGGGACAATAAATGCCCCCACCATCCGCCCCTCTCCCGGTGACGACACTGTGAGCTGCATGGAACCACTGTCTGACTCACTTCTTCTTCTTCATTTCTGCAACATTCGCGGCCTTTCCTCTAACTTTCCCTCTATTGATCATCACCTCTCCTCCTCTAAACCTCTCCTTCTCTTCCTTACCAAGACTCAGCTGTCTGAGGCAACTGACAGCAAACCCTTTTCTGTATCCTCCTACTTTCTCTCTACTCATTTCAAAGGCAATGGTGGCTGTTGTGTATATGTACGCAATGACCTATCTTGCTCTCGTGTTCCTGAACTTGATTCTTCTGAATTCTCTACTCTCTGGCTTTGGCTCTCCTGTCATTCTCTGACTAAATATATCTGCGCTGTTTACTTATCTCCTTATTCTACTGACTATCAAAAATTCTTCGACTATCTTACTTCTACGATGGAACACATTCTATCCATTTCTTCTTTCTCAGATATCTCCATTCTAGGAGATTTCAATGTTCACCGCCATCTTTGGCTCTCCTCTCCTTTCACTGATCCACTTGGTGAACAAGCCTACATCTTTTCTATCCTTAATGACCTAGAGCAGCTTGTACAGCCCTACCCATATCCAAGACCACCTTGGATAGAGTTCCAACATATTTGACCACTTCCTAACAACTAATCATTCTGCTTACACTGTTAATCTTTTCTCTTCGTTGGGCTCCTCCGATCATAACCTTATTTCCTTAAGCTGTCCTATCGCTCCAGTGCAGCCTGTGGACCCTCCAAAGAAACGTCATCTGTGGCACTTTGGAGCTGCGGATTGGGAGGCCCTCAGGCAGTACTTCTGTGATTTTCCTTGGAATGATTATTGTTTCCATGGCCGGGACCCATCTAAGCGTGCTTTGCGCATTACAGAGGTTATTTTCTCAGGCATGGAAGCATACATTCCTTTCTCATATCCTTTGACTAATGCGAGAAAGCCTAGGTTTAATCACGCTTCATCTAATGCTGTCCGCAACAAGGAGAGAGCCTATAAAATGTACCGGAGCCAACCTACCCTTGAATCACATCTTTTTTGTGTTTCTGCCCGAAATCATGGTAAGTCTGTTCTTCGCTCTGCTAAAAATAATTTCATCTGTACTAAATGCTCTCAACTCTCCAACTCGAATTCCTCCCACTCCTCCTGGCACCTTACCAAAAACCTTTCTAACAGCTTTACTTCATCATCCTTCCCTCCTCTTTTACAATTTGATGGCTCTGTAGCTATTTCTTCTACTGATAAAGCAGATCTTTTCGCTCAGACTTTCTCCTCCAGTTCCAGATTACACGATTCCGGTGCTGTTCCTCTATCACCTCCCCCCTCTGACTTAATCATGGCTGACATTAAAATTTCTTCTGCTGATGTATTTTCTGCCATCACTGGCCTCAGCACTAATAAGGCATATGGGCCTGATGGAGTCCCTGCTGTTGTCCTCAAGAATTGTGCTTCTTTCCTTACACCCTGCCTTGGTAAACTCTTTTGCCTTGTCTATCAGCTTGTACCTTTCCTTCTTGCTGGAAGTTTGCTCTCATTCAGCCAGTCCCAAAGAAGGGTGACCATTCGCAACCCTCTAACTAACGTCCAATTGCTTTAACATCCTGTGTCTCAAAAGATTTCGAGTCAATTCTTATTAGAAAAATTTTAAAGCACCTTTCCTTTCACAACCTTCTTTCTGATCGTCAGTATGGGTTCCGTCAGGGACACTCCACTGGCGATCTTCTCACCTACCTTTCAGGCTCCTGGTCATCCTCCTTCCGGGACTTTGGCGAAAGCATTGCCATTGCACTTGACATCTGAAAGTCTTTCGATCGAGGCTGGCATATATCTTTCATTTCCGAACTGCCCTCTTTTAGTTTCTATCCCTCTATCTGTGCCTTCATCTATAGCTTCCTTTCTGATCGTTCTATAGCTGTTGTAGTAGACGGCCATCATTCTTCTCCTCGATCTGTCAACAATAGTGTTCCTCAGGGGTCTGTCCAGTCACCAACATTCTTCCTTTTATTCATAAATGATCTTCTAAGCTGTACATCTAACCCAATCCACTCGTTCACTAATGACTCCACCCTTCACCTCTCCATTCGGTTCCAGTAATGTCCATCTCAGCAGTTACTTCAACAAACAAGGGATGAGGCTATAGCACACCTAATGTCTGACTTGGCTCGTATCTCTGACTGGGGTAAAAATAATCTTGTTTTTAATGCATCAAAGTCTGAGTTCTTACACCTATCAACCTGGCAAAATCTTCCACAGTACACACTAATGTTTAATAATATCCAGCTTAATCGTGCATCATCCTTGAACATGTTTGGGGTTTCATTCACTCGAGACTTATCTTGGAAAGATCATATTACATCTCTTGTAAAATCTGCTTCCAAGAGATTAGGTGTGCTAAGCCAACTCCGTACCTTCTTTACCCCTGCACAGTTGTTGATTTTATGCACGGGTTTTATTCACCCCTATATGGAGTACAACTCTCATGTGTGGGGAGGCTCCCCACATACAGCACTTCTCAGTAGGGTGGAGTCAAAGGCTTTTCGTCTCATTAACTCTCCTCCTATTACTGGTTCCCTTCAACCTCTGTCTCTTCGCCGCACTGTTGCATATTTATCTCTTTTCTATCGCTACTTCGGTTATCACCGCTCCTCTGAACTGTCTGCTTGCATTCCTCCACCTCTATGACGGGCACGTAGCACCCTTCTAGCAACAAATTCTCATCTTTTTTCTGTCCAACTCTCTAATGCAAGAGTTAACCGTTTCTCCCAGTCCTTCATTTAGGCAACAAGCCAACTCGGGAACTGTCTCCCTCTGCCTGTATTTCCTACTTGCTATGATCTCCAGTCTTTCAAACGCAGTGTGTCCAGGCATCTCGAAATGATCGAATCTTGAATTTGGCTCGCTCTTGTATTTTTTTTTTTTTCTTGGAAAGAACAGTTTGCGGGCTCCTGGCCTTTGGTTCCTTCTTCCTAGCATTAAAAAAAAAAAAAAACTACGAGGTGCAACACCGTCCTGGGTGGGTACTTGGCAATGCTGACAGCCTGATTCATCGGCCTCATGATCCACTTTGTGGAAGTGGTTGCCGGGGCGGGGGGAATGCTGGTATGCAGGCCCCCCCCCCCCTTTTTTTTCTATCTAGGAAACGATAATTTTGCACAGTGGCAGGCCTCCACTCAGACCTCAGACCTGACTCTAGTCAGGGTGCGACCCCTGCCTGGTCCCCTCCTCCTCCCTTCCCCTACACATATTTTCCTTCTAGAATACTGCAGTTATTGGTGCAGCTGTCAAAAGTGTCCTCTAATTTGTTTGTGTTCCTAACAGCTTTTCATTAGAATACAGTACGTCAGTATATGCTAAACTTCTAAGATGGATATGTGAAAACAAAGATTATCAACACACTAAACCATATTGCTCATGGGATTATGTAGTTCTCCTCCATTTCTCCCTTGGCATCCTATCGTGTATATTGTGGCTGAAATTATTTCATATGCATTTTCCAGAACCAGGCATTTCCACAGTCACTTCCACAAACCGCAACTACCGCAATTGAGGATGTGTGATTTCATTTGCAGATTTGCGTTTCCAACAAATTTTACGCAAATCTGCCCGTGAACATCAACGTGGCCTACCTCGGCAGGCAGCGTCTGGGTGAGTCGTCGGCTCGCCGGCGCCGCCCTCCACTTTGCACTGTTGCAATATGTACGATAAATATTGTATATATACGACAAAATCACCTTTAGTACGATGTAGTACAATAGCACTTTTTCATTATTATCGTACATTTGTACGATAATTTTACGATTTCTTCAAAAAGAAATATATATATATAGAGAACGGCTGAAGATCAGATTTGTCTCTTTGATATTCACTTGCTTCATACCAAGCTCTCAGGAAAGGAAGAGGGGGCAACATTTGTACTCGTGACTAGATAATAAAGCATAACAACGTCATAGCAAGTCGTATTTTAGTTTCCAGATTCTTAGACGTTCAAATATATGCAACTGATGTAAACTACATCGACACTAGAAAGACTTGTTTAGCATACAAGCCAGTAACAAGATGAAAAGTGCAAAGATGTGTTACGAAGTCTCCTAGTCCACCTAGAATATGACCGTAAGTCCAAATTTCAATTTGTCAGACTTATAGCATTGCCAGTGCCAGTATTTCAATCCCAACAAAATCATTAGGTAGATAAAAAAAAAAAGAAAGAAAAATAATGGTTAAACAAGAAACATATGAAATAAAATTGAACACAATTTTACCATATTTCTGAACAGACAAACATAGACAGATAGATAGACAGATATATGTTGTCAGGGGGGAAAATGAAGAATATACTTTATATATAAATAAATGTCAAGCCGGATGTCACGAGGGAAATGAGAATATGTCTATGGACAATGTTCCTCACGCTAACGTTCTTTCTGTTCTCGCTCGTATTCACGTTGTTCTCGCTCGTGTCCATGTTGTCTTTCACGCTCCTCACACTGTGCTTGCTCGTGTTCACGTTGTTCTCTCTCGTATTCACGTTCTATTTTCCGCTCTTCACGGGCGGCATTCTCAAGCAATAGCACGTACTCTTTGATTGCCTGGGGGTTAGTAAGCCCCAAATCCTTGGCTTCCTGTAGATATATAATGGTTGCCATGATGCTCAGACTGAGACTGACTAAAGACTGATATGCTGGCTGCTGTGCAACAGTCTACCTAGCTAAGAGTGAGAGTGAATTCGGTAATTCAAGGCTAGGAGTTTATATCCTGGAGTGAGGTCGCCAGATGTCAGGGAGAAAGTGAAGAATGTACTTTATATACAAATAAATGTGAAGCCAGATGTCACAACGGAAATGAGAATATGTCTATGGACAATGTGAATAACTCTCTGGTCGATTATCACGAAAGAGTCGACTCGTGAAATCAAGTAGCGATTTCACCTTTATGCTGGCTTACTTCGCCAATTCTCTAGAGTCGAGAATTTTATAAACTTTCTCAACAGTACACAGCAGAGACTAATCGCTCAAGAAGGCTGTATTACTGTATTGTTGACCTCTGAGAAAGTTAGTTCACCTCTTAACATTCAATAAATAATAATAACAGTAATAAACAGGATCTTGGCTGAGCCAGACTCCTAGCTGGCACAACGGATTTAAGAATTAATACCATGAGCTGGCCTAAATACCAGTCGTGATTATTATAAGTTGTGCTAACTTGGAGTAGCGAAAGTGTGCTAAATGTGGGGAAATCAAACACGACTGTTACTTTTAACAAAGCTCAAGAAAACGAACTAAATTTATTAATTACATGAAGATAAATTTACGTTGCATGAATCTATTCAAAATCAGAGGAAAAGAAATGCACTCACTCAAGCACTCAAACAAATAGCTAAATAAAGCACTGAGCTGAATATGTAAATAACCTTAAGCCTAGGATAAACAAGAGAAATACTGGTCAGTGGAGATGAGGTCGCCGCTGCTACAGTCGATCACCAGGTTGGTGGGAGATTCGGGAATACGCCGATACTGCAGGATGCTGGGAGATCACTAAGAAGAAATCTATCCGCGTTAGGTATTGCAATCCGTGCTCCGTAACTGTCGAGAGACGACTAAGGCTCGATGCTGCCCAACACAAGGGCGTGTGAAAGGGGCGTGGTTTAACTCAACGGTCAGAAAGGCAAGGGTGAGGGAACGATGATTCACAAAATATCGCTCTGTGGAATGCACTGTCTGTACATAGACACAGTCACTCACGAGACAATTACACAAGTATTGAAAACTCGATGCAAATATACATGCAGAAGCAGACAGTTAAGAGAATGAGCGAAATTCTATGGATTTCAGAACTGTTCAATCGTTCCCACAATGTCATGAATTGCGATACTAATTTCACGCTCTAAGAAATTCGTGACATATGTACCGTATTTTGGAGCTGTCTCTGTTGTTGGAGTCTGACTGTGACTAAGGAGTGAGGACTCAAGAGGTTAGATCCGAGGAAAAGAGGTGGACTGGTGTGTCAACTTGTCAAATGTGAGCTGTGAAGTGTAATAATTTAATTCATTTGTATACAGTAGTGAAGGATTTACCCTTGTTTTGTAGTAAAAACAGTCTAGTATACTAGTAATAATTGAAATATATATATATTTCAGTTTCGCTATAACTATAGTTTTATCCTATTCATCACTTTAGACGATCTTCAAACTTCAAAAAAGTCACGTATTGTTAGTCAGAATAGGGTAAATAAAGATATTATTGTAGTGGATGATTAACTAGAGATGATTTTTAACTCCTTGATTATGAGAACTATCATCCTAAACATAATATAATCCTGTAATGGTATCCAGAGTATAATGAAGCTGATGCCTTGGTACTGAATAGGATAAAATTGATTTGCATTTGCGTTTTTGCATTTGTGGAGCTACAAATTTCAAGAATTTTGAAGATTTGCAGTTGTAGAAGGCAGTTTTTTTAGTTTGGGGATTTTCGTTGCGGAACTGAATTTTCGTTTGCGGTGCCCACTTCTGGTATTTTAACATTTATTTTGAGTTGTCTCACAGTGGGAAACACATAGATATTCTTAAACAAATATGGCCCATATTTGTCCGGCTAAGATGAAAACACATAAAAGTATAGATGTGCAATAATCAAGGAGCTAAAGAGTATCTTCCTCCTGTTCAAAAGAAAAAAAAAGTCACCATTACCATCATCAACCTGAGACAGTCCACTGCAAAACGAAAGCTTCTTCCCGTTCTTCACTCTGATCTGTTGGCTCTTAGGATGATCCATCTAGTTCATCCCAGTCACTATTCCAGTTGTTAAGCTTGTTCCCTCACTCTGATTTGCTACTCTGGTAATCCGATGGCTACAAGTTCACGTGCTTACCTCAGTTTTTTGATTGGTGATTATATCATCTAGCTTCATCAGTTCCTTTAGTCAGGATGGCTGGATGAATCACTCTTGCGTGATAATCAAAGACGGAAAATAAAACCCACACTTGTTTTCCGTTTTTAGTCAGGATGTTCTCTTACCCATACAGGTGATACCTGAAGCAATAATTTTGGATCCTCTCTGAACAATCCTTAGTTTTCATTCAAGTGAGTTTAAACAGGTCATAGGGTGTGAACACCTTTGACACGCACAGCATCAACACTATATTATCGGAGATTAATAAAGTTACAGCGGATCTATATACATTGTTGGAAAGTTTATGAAAAAGTAATATGTGACAATGATGTGAGGTTTCTCAAAATTCGGCAAGCTATTGCTGAAATGAACCAAGAAAAATTCAAACTGAGTACTAAACTGCTGCAAAAAACTTTTATTTCTGAGGATCTTAAAGCCATAGCGATTCTAAATACATCATTGGTGGCTTTTGGAAAAGTAATGTGTGTTATTCAAGTTGCGTTTCGCAGAATCTGTGACCATATTGCCATAGACAGTGCCAAATTGAACACCATAACTGGGTTACCTGGTAATCTGCAGCAAACCTACTCACGTCATTGAAACAGTGACGTATTACTGTAGTGGCTTTTCTCAAAATCAGTAAAGTACTGCTGAAAAGAACTGAAAAATACCAAACTGCACGATAATTGAGGAAGAGTGCATAATGCACCACGTTTCAGTATGAGGGTTCAAAAGAGCTAAGCTGATAGTATGCCTAGTCTGAAATAAGATGAAACATTTCGAAGTGTGCACTGATATCAGGCAATTGAGATGGCACACTTTTTGTTTAGACTGAAATAACAACACTTGCAAGCTTTCTCGGTCCTTACTGACTCTGAACTTATCTGAATGAAGTATATTAGAGTTGATGGAAGTGTATGTATATTGGCGTCCTGAAAGGACTTAACCGGATCTAAACGGCACCTAAGTGATGTTAATAGATCAAAATTTATGCGGATGGTCTTCAGTGACCATGATCTAACATGTTTCAGCCTGAATGGATATGAAGAAATGAATGCACCTAAGAGCAGTGAATAAGCCTAATTAGACCAAAATAAGCCTAATTGGTCGTATATGATCCAAAATTACTCCAAAATAATTAAATTGTCTGGCATCGCTGAAATGGATGTGACGGTCCTAACTGGATCTGAGCTGACATTATTGGGCACAAGCTGAATGGTATGAGCTTAACAAATCCGGAATGATTTGGAAGTGCCTGGATTGATATGAAACACACTGGATGTGAAGAACCTGAATTTTCATTAGATGGCCCAGTAGGACCTAATTATTTTATAGACAAGAAAGAACCAATGGCTGGAAACCTGCAAAAGTCACTCTTTCCAACGACAATAAGCTAAAGTGGCAATATCAGGACCATTATAGTTTTAGATACTTGAACACATTGCGTTTATATGAATGGCAGTAAAGAGCGGACGGAAATGCAGACAGAATTAGAATGTTCGAGATTAGAGTTGCAAATATGAAAGACTTAAGAGTATCAATAGTGAGAGTATGTTGCCAGAAAGTGAGCTGTGTGCCCGCTCCGATAAAGAAAGGATGCAGGCGGACAGTTAATATGAGCAGTGACCATAAGTAGCCCTTATGACGTCAGCGGACCAAAGCTGAACAATATTGACTATAAATTATGACCAGTACGGATTTTGCCTGCTTTGAGAGAGTTTCAGAATATCTTGTGTGAGCCAAAGCAATCACAGTAACTGGCCAGAATTAACCACTGGAGTAATTTGCCTATAATGAATTAAAGCATCAAATCATATGTTATTTCGACGGTACTTTTGAGTTACGTCAGATGACAGCTAAGCCAGCAAAACATACGTCGTCGACGAACGTCCTTTTCCATTTCTTTTGAGTATCTTTCCCCCTTCCCCCCTCCTTTTTTTTTTTTTTTTTAAATCCTACTCCGTCTGTACCTCTGCGTTTATATTCCACTGTTTTGTCGAATTTAAAGTTACACACGCACACCTAGCGTAAGGGAGTTCTGTGTTTGGTTCGGTTAGTTTGTTTGTCTCCTTGGTTCAGTTAATTTGTCTCTGTCTGTCTAATGCCTGCCTGTCTGTTTGTCTGTCATCATGTTCAAGGAAAAAATTTGGTCGACCTTGTTTGGTGGAGCAGATGATGTTCAGGAAACAACGAAGTGATTCAACTGCGAGATCTATGGGTCAAAGGTAAATGTCAGAGCAGCATTTTAACTGATATTAGTTTTGATTCTGTTTGGCCTATTCTTTGTGGAATGATTCATAATCAGTCAATAACGAAGCAGTTCTGTTTGCAAAAATAGGTCAAAGGTCAGTATCACGAGTCAGCGACAGGTTAAACACGTGTCATCCAGTCTGAATCATAATTCACGTTCACGGAATGGTTGTGCTTAGTCAAGAATGAGGGATTTCAGCTAAGATAACAATCGATCAAAGGTCAGTGTCAATGGCTACGATCAAAGCTCCAGTTTTAGAAGGATTGTGGGGCGTGGGCCGTAAACACTAGAGCCAGTTATCTCATGTGTAAAACAGGCTAGATGGCAAATTGAAATCAAATTTGCCTTTAGCAAAATAGCAAATTAAATTGATTTTCTTTCTTGGCATCTGGTAGTTCTGTGCCTTGTTTTCGTTGGTTCCGCGACCCTGATGTTAAACGTACTTGGATATAAAATCAATTTAAGGTTTAAACTGAAAATCATGAGGGGAAAAATTTTCGAGATACAACGGCACAGATTTATATGCATAGTAATTTTCAAATCAATCAGCAGCAGTAAAGTCACGATGGCATAGCTACTAGTTTTGGTAAGATCTAGAATACCAACGCCACGAAGAAACAGAAAAAAAAAACTTTTCCTTAAGTTTACTGTATTATAATACGTGGAATCCTTTTAATGCCAAAAATTAAGGGCATCAATATTTTACTAACCACACGTTGGGGTCAAGTTGCTTAAAAATTACTATTGTGTACTTCCTGATCTATATGTTTATTTTATTTTGTAGTTAACATAGTTTTGATTCTATCGATTAATGAACTGATAAACAGTTTGATATTGGTAAACTAAATTATTTAAAATTACCAGATTCATCACTTTTTATTTACGCTGTTTCGCTACAAAGGACGTTCAATTCATCTTAGTCTTAGACGTCTCATTTTCATACATTTTCATTCTTCATGATTAAATCTCTTATGCCCATCCGTTTCATTTTTCTCACAGCGCAGTGTGTTCCCTTCGTCCCCCTTGTTCTGTTTCTTTCCTGTTTGCTGTCCTTAGAGACTTCCCCTCCTCCGTTTTTACGGGTAAAACTGTGGGTGTCCACTATCCACCCATTTGATGTAGTACTGTTTTCTGGTGACAAGTGAGTCAGAAATTAATTGGCTTCCTGTAACCGGGGAAAATATTTTCTACGTTAGGTGGTAATCTTATAACCAAATGACGCTTGGTGGTCTAGTGGATTATGGCATTCCACCAGGCGGAGCCCGTAACGATTTTAATCCGAGGATTGGTTGGGATTTTATGCTCACATAATTCCACTCTGGGATGAATGAACTTGGTCACCCTCGCTGTGAGTGTCGGAACTGAGTGTCCAATCTCCGGGCTCAT
>JAGKTI010017097.1:4195-18808 GCA_018397915.1 Birgus latro | reverse complement strand
TGAAGAAACTTGGGATTGTAATAAAATTTGAAATGTATTTAGCTATATTTTATATTCTTATGTATGTGCCTCATCTCATTCTAAGTGGGACAACTATATATTGTTTTATTGTACTGAACAGATAAATAGAGATTTTGTAATGTATTATATGGTACTTTGTGTAAGTAACGTAACTGTATAATATGTCTTCTTACCATCAGAGAATAGAGGACTTGTCACCACTAAGCAATGCCACAGCTGGGTTCTTTGCAGCATTCTTCTCATCTCTCACCCTCTGCCCCACTGAGCTGGTCAAGTGCCGCCTTCAAGCCATGAGAGAGGTGGCGCTGGTTGAGAAGAGGGAGCCAGTGAGTTGCTTTGGCTTTCCTCTTCAGAGGTTTGGTAACCTAAGAAACTACTTAATATGTTGGGTGGTAAACATACAACCAAGATTAATTACTGTACCTATTGATGTAAAGTGTTAAAGCAGTCCTGACATATTTTGGGCCATTAATTCTCTGTGGGGCAACATAGGATTGGATAATGGATGGATGGATGGAAGTTTTAATGGAAGGGGTGAATAGCCAAGCCCCAGGCCTTAACACTCCTGATAAGTTAATGAAGGATTGTATGATGGGTGGTTGGTAGTATTACGTTAAGTTCAGACAGTTTTTACCCTTTAAGGAATTGAGATTTCGAGATTTCCCTTAGCTGAATAACATTGTCTCTCACCACTCACAGTTATTTATGACTTTCATCATCATTCATATACTTTACTGTATAATAGGTTAATGATCACTCAGAGTAGCAGGAAGTAAGGCTGTGAAATTGATGATGATGGTGATTATTTATTTTCTAGGAGCGTATAGGTCCATGGAAATTAACACGACGCATCCTAAAAACGGAGGGCCCTGCTGGTATGTTCCGAGGGCTGACGTCCACCTTTGCACGAGAGATGCCTGGCTATTTCTTCTTCTTTGGTGGTTACGAAGCCTCACGTGCCCTCTTCACACAACCTGGCCAAAGCAAGGATGATATTGGTAGGTCTGTTGCTCAGTTAGTCATTCACTCCATTAATTAGCCAGTCAGTTCATTATTTACTGCATGTTGCAGTTTCTTCATTTCACAGTTAACATACTTCTGTCTCATATTCTTTCTCTGTCCTTCCCAGAAATGAATTTGAAACAAAGTCAGTTCACACTAAACAACCTCTCTCCCTCCCTCCTTACTGACTTTCCTCCTTTTCTCCCTCTCTAATGCCTCATCATCTTCCCCAGGTCCAGTGAAGACAATGATATGTGGTGGTATAGCAGGAGTTGTGCTATGGGTAGCTATCTTTCCAGCAGACCTGGTTAAGTCTCGTATCCAGGTTGCCGGATCAACAGAGCCCATGGTTAAAGTTATGTTGGGAGTCGCACGCAATGAAGGTGAGGTTGGAAAGTATGGTGGGGGAGGCTTTATTCTTAGTTAGTCAATATCTTGGAGCCATTACTCATATGGTAGCAGTCAGTCTCACCAAACCCCTCTTCAGGGTGGTTTGATGTGACTGCCAGTCACATGTAACCACCTGAGATGTCATGCATTTAAGAGAGCCATCCTTCCCTTGGTGGTATTACTTATTCAGAAAACCTGCATTTGCCTTTTGCATCCTAGTGTACTTTAGCTTATTCACTTTAGCATATTAACTTTTACTTGGTAGTGATTTTCATCCTTTTGCAATCTGTATCCCCTAGCTCAGTGGCAGAATAAGGTAAAACTATGGCTCTACATCCTCCACAAAGTACTTCTTCATGGCTAGTACCATATTCTAGTTTTAAACTCTTATTACATTTCGGCATTCAAGATTGAGAGATTGTAATTTTATCCATAGCTGAGGTTAAATCCCTTATTCAGGCTTACTGGCCCTGTACAATGGACTGGGACCCACTGTGTTGCGGACATTCCCAGCTACAGGGGCGCTCTTCCTGGCCTATGAAGGAACCAAGAAGCTCCTACACTCCCTTCTTGACTGAGGCTGGTGCTGTGCTGGTGAGGTTAATTTTTATGAGTGTTTGGGTTTATGTATTTCCCTCATTCTTTATATTTGTCTGCCTATGTGTCGGTCTCTGTGTGTATCTATTTGTCTGTTTGTCGCATTGATGGCCTGAGAGAGAAGAGGGATTCATTAAGCTAGATAAATAGATAGGCAGCATAGGAATGATGAGATAAAGGCATATAAAGTTTAAGAAGTGTAGGATGAATTCATTTGAAAGGACAGATGCTGTTAGAGATCATGTGGCTTCAAGAGCAGCCATCAGGTGAATAAGACTGGCATATGCAGGAGAGGAATGTAATGTATGAATGAAGAATCTTTTATTAATCTGAATTTATCTTTGCAGGTATCATGGGTTTTAAAACTATTTACCAGTGTCTTCCAAGAGTCTCAGTGGATTGCATCCTCGATAGCTCACTCCACATGACCACAGGTACATAATACCATACACATTTTTATTCACTAGACCAACTCACCTGTTAATTTTGTTAAACTTTTTGTATTTAATGTTGAGCAACAATACTGTATTAATAATCTAGCCAGTTTTTTGTGTTGTTGACCGTGATATAGTGCAATATTCTTATTCCTGTAATTTAGTAGATGGGTAATCATGTGAATTGTGCCATTTTATGTTCATTTTTTAATACACCAGACTGTTCTTTTATAGCTGTTGACTGACTGTTGGTAATTTACATCTGTCATATGTAGTTATGCAGTTTGTAACTAGGGAATCCTGGTTTCTTTGTACCAACACTGGTGCTTATAACCAATGTCCTGTGATAGCTTGTTAGGTGGTTTTATCCCAAGGTTAGCATTAAAAAATAAGCATAGAATTAAGTCTCATAACATATATTATTTTTGCAGAAAAGACAAGGTAAGGAGATGCATGATCTTCCCATGTCTCTTGTTCTTCCTGCAAAATATCTTATCAGATCTTATTTATGAGAGGGGATTTATCATAAGTTTGTGAATCTGTACCCTGATTGTCATTGATTGGAGTTCTTCTAAAACTTTGCTATTACTTTCATCACCATTGTTACCTGAGTTAGTGAAAGGAATGCTTTTTTTTATTTATATCAGTGAACCTCCCTGGTATGATTGCATTATGTTCGATAAATATGATAAATTTTACCATGCTATCAAGACAGTACCTAATCTAGCAGACTGCCCTAGATGTAGGTATTGCACATTTTTTATCTTATGTTGCAGGAATGTTCCAAAATCCTTCGTCCTGAAACTTTGCCGTCTTTTGAGGATATCTGTTGAGAATCTACTGCACTTGTTGAAGATTAAGTTGAGAATTTATTGCTCTTGTAACTTAATTATCTAAATATTGTTTTTATTTAATTACCATCAGTTTACTTTTCAGCTGAGTGTAAGGTGCCTAGGAGTTATAAAAATATTTTTAAGTATCTGTTGTTAATATTGAAAGGATATCCAGTGTTCCTTTTTTTTTTTTTTTTAAATACTGTGATGCAGTTTTCTCCCTACAAGTAATTTTGATGCTGGCATATTCAGTGAATGTTACCTAACTAGTATTAGAAAGTTTTGTAGTTTCATCAATCAGTATGCTCAACTGATCATATATTATTTTGCAGTACAAAGAGTTTATTTTTTCTTGTGATATGTAAGACTTCTTGATGATACATGTGATATGACCTTACTTTGAGTCTGCTTCAGAATACTGTGTCAAATTTTAGTATAAATATTGAATGTTATAAGTATGCTATAATCTAGTTCCAGCTATTTTAGTCATTATTAGCACCAAAGTTACAGATGCTGGTGAGGGATGTCTTCCCTTGATGGCACTGATGTAGCTGTACAGTTCTGCTTCTTAGTTTTAAAAATGTCTCTCAGCTCCACTCTGCATGAAGAGTTGTGGATTGCAGGAGAAAGCAGCTGTAGCCAGTAGTTTGCTGGGTTCACACTGAGACATGCCTGGGGTTTTAACAACAACACAACAAAAACCGAAGGTATATTTTACCGTACGTAGTTCCTCAGTCAGCCATTGGTGATTTTATGATTTGTAGGTGGGTATTTGCCAAAGAAAGATTGTTGCTAAGTCAGAATACAAGAGTCAGGAATTTTAACCAATGAAATGCATCTTAGCTTTTGGAGGAGCCAGCAGTGAATTGGTTAGCACATCCAGTTTACCACAGGAAGGACTCAGGTTTGTTTCTTGATCTGGTTAGACTCTTGGAGAGTTTGTTCCCCTTTGTCCTTATTCACCAAACAGTATAATTGGAGACCTGGATAAAACACAGACTCCTGTAGGTCATTTTCAAGGGGAAGCTTGGGACTTGGCATATCTAGAATGTCTGCCTTAATGACCTTCTTGCAGTTAAAAGGTTTTAGTGTAAGCTGTCCTCATCATCTCAGTTTTCCTCACAGCTATATGTGTGAGTCATATCATCAGGTTCCCAGTTTGTTAGTGATGTTTTAATGTGTAAAATAGTGAAGTGTAGCCAGTATCTTGTATATATATAGCTTTCTCTTAACCAAAGTCAGTGGCATATGGTATATTTTATCTAGAGTGTATGTATTTTTGTAGTTATTCTATATGTTCATCAGTGTCCTTTTCCAGAGTAATTGCTTGAAGAAAAAATAGTTACTGTTTTATGAACACAAACTTACACTTAACCCTTCCTCTCTTGTGATTTATTGATGCATACCAGTTGGTACGTAGTAACAGCAGAGCCCATAAAAATAGTTGTACCTCAGAAATGCTTTCAGTAATGAACTAGTAATTTTCCTGCTAGTGTGTTGATGTAGTTTTACACCTATATTAATGTTGGGTAGTAGGGTAGCCACATACCAACATCTACAGTATTTTAGTCCCATTTAGCCATTTTTTATGACATGTTTGGAATACTTTGGTAGCTTTTGAAAACAGAGGGAGTAGAAGAAATATACCAGTTGAACTATAGCTTGAATGGTGTAGTGGGCAGAGTGCAAGCTGGTTAGTGGAGGATCAGGTGTTCAGTCCAACCCATGGGCCATCACATGACACCAGGAAGGGCATCCAGTGATAAGGTACAACACACTTCAGTGAAGTCCACTGTACAGTGACAGCGGCTGAGACCATGAAGATGGGAGTGCATGTTGTAAATCAGCATTAAATAATAGTAAGTTATTGTTTCAAAAATATTTCAAGTGGAAAAGCTCAGTTGTCCAGGATACATGCCATCCAGATAACCTTGGAAGTAGTTGTGTGTGGACAGTTAGAGTTATAATGTACTCAGTAATTTGTGTAGAATCTCTCACTTTTTACTTGTGAGTGTTAATTTGCAGCAGTGTTTCTCTGGGTTTAAATTAGTTATGTATTGGAATTTAAGTGGCACTGCATTGATCGTTTGACAGTCTTAAGGAACTGATATTTTTTAAGTCTGTGTGCTAATACTTTTTTTTTTTTTTTTAAATAATCGAATTGGGTAACTGTTGTGTAATACAGTATTGTGTTATTTGATTTTACTTGTAATTTTCTTTTTGTAATGTACTAGCTATTTCATTAACCCTGGTCAGGTAGAGGTGGGTTTGAGATACCCACCCGCCTTGTCCCATTTTCTAGTTCATTAACTTCCATATACTCGGGAGCCATGTTCTCAGTAGCTTCCTAACTTTGTGTATCCATGCAAGGGGTGAGGGAGTTACTTCAAGTTCTCTCTCCATTTCTGCAGTATAAGGGTGGTTTTATATTTTAGGGGTCTGTGAGACCCACATCTACCTGAGCCGTGTTGGGTTTTTGTTCTCCCTGATTGCAGATGTGAATGCAGTGTCTGGCAGCCCCTCTTCACACCATGAAACACCATCCCATACCAAGCTCTGGGACCACTTGAGCAACCATTCATTTTTTTGTTTTTAATTTTTATTTACTGTTTTACTGTTTTTTCTATTTTTTTTTTCAAAAATTTGTAAAAAATATAAATATGTTTACTATGGTTACTGAAGGTGCTCTTTTGACTGGTCAGTGTACTCAGCATAAATGAGTAATAGATAAATAAGTAAATAAATTGTATGGTTCCTCTTCCTGTAGTGGATAAGAAAGTTCCCATAGTTTCTTGAATTCAAAGAAATTTATACAGTAGGTCTTACTGTAATAAAATATACCTTTGTAAATGTTTTTATTTCATATTCCAATATACAGCATATTTTACTTTTTCTTTTCAGATGTAAAGTGGAAGTCAAAGCTCTGCGATATAAACCCTAGACATTTCTTTTATATGTGTTGTATCCTGAAGATTATGATATTTCCATTTCATAGTGTACAGTACTTTATCTTGCCATGAGGTACAGTATGTAAGGTTCCTCATATAGTTAAACCTGGTAGATATACAGTACAGTCAACAAAGAAAATAAGTATCATTTATATCTTGTATGTGCAAAAGCACATGATAAAGCTTTCTGTGCTGCAACACAGTACTGTATTGTTCTGTAATTGTACACAGGAACATGGACTATTTTATATTACTTTAATTCATTCAAAATAATGTGCATTTAGTGGTTGTTGTAGTTACTCAGATTTAACACATACAAAACTTGCAGATTTTTGTCAAACGTTTCGCCTCCACTACTTCCCTTGTTGACTGTATTGGATCACTTGTTAGTATATTTATCAACACAGCGAGATGCAGTATGCTCTTGGAGAGTATGAAATTGGTAGATACAGCAGTTCCAGCTTTTCCCTATGTTGCAAGGTGAGTAAGAAAGCGGTCATTGAGACATGTTTCAGGCCACAAACTATTTAGACTTCCTTCAGCTAAACAAAATTGTATGTGGCTGTGGTCAGAATAATATAAGTTGCCAAGTGCATCCTTAGTAACAAAAGAATTTACATTGTTCAGTTTTTGGACCATACAGCTTGGTTGGTGGAAGCCATGGAGACTGATTAGAGTATGTGTTACATATTTGTTTTCAAATTGCATGGTATTGTAAATAATTTGTTTTATGAATTCCTCATTACATACCAGCAAAGTTGGAGCCTGTCTGAGTAATTCATGTCTATTGAGCAGTTTATGCTAAATATCACTTTACAAGTCTTTCCTCTTAATGGTGTCTCAAGTATCACAGGACAGCCAGCTGTAGCCAAAAATCCATAAAACCCAGTCATAAATGGATAGTGAAGATGCACACCACATTTTCTGTTTACTAATTAGAGTTGCTTAGCCTTGGTCCCCTGTACAGTACATTACAAGGAAGTGACAGGTAACAGGATTTTTATTTGCTAAATCATTTATTTACTCATTCGGGTGCTGCAGGTTAAGGTAGCACCTCCTCCAGTGCTACCTCAACCAGATTCAAGACACTTTGCAGGGTTGTCCAGCAGTTATCCTAAAATTCTTAATTTCAGTTAATCTGTGTATAGTACAGTACTGTTTTACTTAACTGTCGTTTATCAGGACGTTGTCATTTAGTTTTCATTTTATTGCAAACAAGCTACATATCAAGTGCCAGTATTTATTATACTAGTAACATGATTAGGGTGTCATCATCATCATCATCATAGCTCAGTTTCCTGTTACAGTATTCCAGTGCAATATGTAGCATTCAGAAATATGAATAGGTAAACACAGAATTGGAAGCTATCAGCAGAATGCTCTGTGCAATGTCATGCAACCGGGTTTTTGTCTGCATCAAAGGGTTTCATGTAATTGTGAGGCTCATTAATAGTTTTAACTACACTGTACTTCACATGGGGTTATGTAAGACTGGATGTTGCCATTTAAGGTGAATAATATTTTCTTGGCCTTGTAATGTACTTTTTCCCTAAGAAATTGGCAGGTTGCCACAGTACATTTGTGACAGTGATGTGAAGAGGCAAGGTTGCATCAGCCATTACAGCCACACCTCCACACACCCTACCTCGTATGTCATTCACCCTGTACAGTATTCAAACACTACCCTTCAATATGTATGTGACTTGTTTTTGGATCTGATATTACTAATAAGCTACCTTTCTTCAGTTTTTTCAGTCACAAAGGACCCTTTGCTGAGCTGTTGTTACATAGTATTGCAGCACTACCTTTCTTAGTATGTATGCTGCTATGTACATGCTGTATATATGTAAGTATATGTATACTACAATGTGTGTATGTATGTGTTTTCACAAACAACAAAATTTTTCAAATTCAGCTATGTTAGATTCAGTGCTAATGAGCCATTATCACATACTGGAACAGTGTCCTTCAAAATTATATGCCCATGCTTTTAATAACTAACACATTCTTCAAACTTTTCAGCCACTAGGAACACTGTGTAGGTAGCTTACCCTGCACAGTATTGGAACCTTGCATGTATGTACCAGCTATGCATATATGTATGTATGTTTTTTATTCATTATGAATGTGCAGTCATTAACAAATAATTCAGTATTGTTCAAGCTTTTCAGCAACATTGGAACTCTAAGGTGTGGATTTGTGTTTTAAAAAATATGTTACCCAGAATACAAGGTACAGTATGGTGAAATGGTAATGATTTAAGTATTTTTCTTGTATAAACTAGTAAGGAACAGTGGAAATTGTTGGTGACGAAGACCCTTGAAGCATTTTCATCAATCACTGTGTATTATAGTTTGCTGTACCTTAGCTTGTGTGCCTTGTCTTTGTTTTAATTGTTTTTTTACCTTATCATTACCTTATACCTTTTGCCATTTTCAGTACAGTGTCTGTTATGTGTCCATCTTTTGAGTTAGTGCCATATGGTAAGTCCCTCCTAAACTTAATAAAATCATGTCGAGGTAACAAGAATTAAATACGATATACAATGCCATCAGACTGAAGGCATTAAAATGGCATAGGTCATAGATAGAAGGTGGGGAGGTGTTAATTCTAACAAGTTGAGGTGGACCAAGTCAGTTTATATAAAGTTAGATGTTCAGATTATGATTACACTATATCAAGGTGGACTAGATGAGATTACAACAACACATCCCTAGTTAGTTTATCCTGTATTAAGATGACATGGATTAGTTTACATTAGGTGGGCTAGTTTCTGTTAAGGTGAACTAATTTAGCTCACATTAAGGTTGAATCAGACTAGCCCAGGGGTCAGCAGTTCAAAAGATCAAGAAGAGACACTGCTTTCAGCAATAACACTGGTGTCCAAAACTGCTCGTAAAAATTACGAGGTAGTCAATACTCGCATCTTTATGTTGCTGTGCCGGAAAATCATACTTACATATTGTGTTAATACTGCTACTAGCAGTTACAGTGCTTAAAGAAATAAAACATCATATTCTAATCACACTAAGGTACATTCTTTACTCTTTTCATCATTCACAGCCAGGATGAATCCATGTTAATCTAACAGAAGGTTGTTTCTTACTTTCAAATCAAACTGGCCTAAGATCATTATACACATTGTTCATTTCTGGCTAATTTTTCTACTCTGTACTGAGAAATGCTATCTGTATATAGACGGTTCCTGTTCACACTTATTTATGATGAAGCACAGAGCCTTACAGTTCTCCTCAAAGAGATGTAGGTTGCTGACTCCTGGACTAGTTCTCTGTTAAGTGGTTGATGTCAGATCATGATAGCTCAGAGCAAATCATGTCCTGGCACTCTGAGTCTGGCGGAGGATGGGCAATACTCAGCGTACTCCTCCCAGGTGCAGCCTGCGGGTGTGCAGCACTCAGCAGTAATGGATGAGGCATGGCGACGGTGACGGCTGTGGCGACCTGGCCCAACCCACGTTGTCACCAGCAGGCTTGCTTGTTGCACACTCATGAAAGGTGGCCTGCAATTGGGGCATGTTGTCAAGTTGGATTAGGTGCAAAGAGGTACAGGTAATCTTTAAAAATGTTTAGCTTAAAAGACAAGAAAAGGAGAGTGCAGGATCTTCCATATTGCAAAAGCAGGCTTTAGTTATGACATCTTCAATATTTCTTTTGTGTATCTTTACCGTGACAGTACCTGGTGTAGGTCTCCTGTTGGCCTGTGTCTGGTGCAGAGGGACTGATCTCAATTCTGGTGGAGGGTAGACTTACTGACACGCCTCTCACTTCCTTCCCCAACCCTCCCTCACCCATCTCACTTGTCTCACTCTCACCCTCATTGTCTGTGGGAGTAAAAAGTTAAAAATAATGGATGCATAAGGCTTTTGAAGGTGATTCCAGCACTCTTAACAAAATATGCTGTCAGTAATTGTACTTATCCTGTAGGCTGTGTGCGTAGAAATGTATGCTAAGTGAGATTTTAGGGTAAATGTATGTGCAGTGTATACAGTATTTCAAACCACTTTCCACCAGGGATGTACTGTGGTCTATTCTTCACTGATTTATGAACTTAGCCTCAGGCCCTCCTAGACTGAAAGTAATTTCAGACTGCATGTTACTAAAGTATTTAATCAGCAGCCTAATTTTAAGTCAACTTTAAATGGTGTTTTCCTTTCCAGTCTGTCTATTGCCAGGCACACTAGACTGTGAGGAGGTAGCCATAGATGAATTGCCTCCTTGTCACTCTTCCTTCTGCCATCAGATTGCCCTCCCTTCATCTTACCACCTTTTTTTCATATATCTTGACTAACTTACCATTTTTATTATACTGTTTTCAGTTTTATTTGACCTAAAAATGCCATGTCTAGATCTTGAATGCAGAGTAGTGACAAGTAGGTTAGCAGTGGATAGTGATGCTAGTCAAGAAAAAGGTCTGTGGAAAGATGTAGACACAGTATTGTCTTTCTCTTACTGAGGTACGTGAAACAAGGTGCAAGATATTGGGTATCTGAGCTAAGTTATGGGGAAAAAAGTTTAATACAGTAGTTAGATCTGCTGTACTCAAAATTTTACCATCTACAGTACCAACCATTCTTAGTAAGGCAGGGTTCATGGTGAGGCGGTGTTGATGGTGCCTGTGAGCGCTTGTGGCGGCCCTTGAGGGAGTTGGGGGGTGGGGGTGACCTACGGAACACGTCTTTGCCACAGATAGCTTCCAGGTTGTGCCGCAGCCTAAAGCGACACAGCTGCAGCCGCTCCTCACCCCACAGAGCTGCCCACTCTGCCTCTGTCCTGGGTGCAGAGCGGGGCAGACTATCTGCTGTATTATTTACCCATTGAGCCCAGAGACATCTTATTCATTATATTCTCATCATCTCCACGCCACATTATTCAGCCACTGCTTTTCTAAAATGCTCTAAATACAGGGTGGTCCATAAATAATGCAACCCATTTATGTTTTACAAGGATGGTTCAGCATTACCAGTGACACCTTACATAATTTTCTACTTCCCATAACTCCTCTCTTGAGTTTTATTTATTTTGTTTTATATTTGCCTGTTGGATAATATTGTCGTTAGGCAGTCAGAATATCATCACTCTTCACAAAACCACTCTGAGCCATCCCCACAGCAGGTGAAACTGGAGCGTACTATACTCGTATGTGGACCACCCCGTATATTAGTACCAGTAACGTGATATACCTAAAGACTGTAGTAGTGCCCCAGCTATTCCCAAATGTTCCATGACCTTAAAATGATCATCTCTCCCAAAAATGCATGTTATCCCCAAAATTAACTAGTTGTTTCTGAAATATTTCAGGTGTTCCCAAAATGTTCCACTTGCCTCAGTAATTCGAAAATATTAAGCTGTTCCAGCATTCTCCCAGAATGCCACAGCCTTCCTTAAAAATCTCCATATTTTTACTAAGTGCAGTATTAAAATTAGTTTCTTAGAGTGGCCCAGATTTATCCCTACTTTATTGTGTGCATGTGTACGTGCATGCCACCAATCTGACCATCCAATCACTCTTCCTCTTTCCCATCATTATCATCATTATCCTCCTTATCATCATCATCATTGTCATCATTATCCTCCTTCTCCTCCTCCACATCATCATCATCCTCTTCCCCCACCTAACTGTGCCGATACTCACCTGTCTTCAAGTTGCTGCAGAAGACTAGGCTGACTGGCGTGACAGAGGGGCAGAAGCAGGGTTACCGCAGCCACTGCCACCACCGTCACCAGCTGCTGAAGTGAGAGGTGAGAGGGTAGGATGCAGTGAGAGGTTAGAGTTAGGATGCAGTGAGTGGTGAGAGGGTAGGATGCAGGAGAGGTTAGAGTAAGGATGCAGTGAGTGGTTAGAGGTTAGGATGCAGAGAGGTTAGAGGTTAGGATGCAGTGAAAGGTTAGAGGTAGGATGCAGTGAGAGGTTAGAGGTCAAGGTTACTGCTAGATTTTTTTTTTTTTTTTAAGCACAGGGAAGATGTCTTGTTGTGGAAATGATGTTTTTCTAATATATTTCTGCTATCACTTCCCAACCACATCTTTGCTTTAAATCCCTCTCTCGGTCCTCACATACAATCCTCCCCCCCCCTCTCCTGTGTGTGTGGGTGTGTAGGTAGATTAGGCAGCCAAAATTAACCAGTCCTATTCCGCTTTCACTATACCCTTCCCACATTTCTCCTTTCCCTCCTTCTCCCACATCTCTTCTCTCCCTTCACTCCAACTTTTCCTCCTCGTCTCTCCCCGCCTTCCCCCCCCCTGTTATATTCTCCCTCTTCCTCTCTTACATCTCTCCCCTCTCCCCCAACCTTTCTCCCTCCCTCTCTCCATTTCTCCCCGCCTTCACAAACTCCCTTGGGGCGTCACATAAATAATGCAACACTCAAACTTAGCTTCCTCTGATCCTCATTTGTTTTTTCCTGTTTTTCTTTACCCCTTTTCTGTGGTATATGTGGTTATTGCAGTTTTTTTGTTCTGACGGTTTGATATTTTATTTCCATATTATTATTATTATTGTTGTTATTGTTATATAAGTTGTAGTAGTAGTATAGTATTCATTATTATTATTATTATTATTATTATTATTATTATATAAGTTGTAGTAGTAGTATAGTATCCATTATTATTATTATTAATTATTATTATGATTATTATTACTATTACTGTATTATTATTATTATTATTACTATATACGGTAAACTGTATTATTATTATTATTATTGTTATGTGTGGTAGGTGGGGGCGCTCACCATCCACTCACTCGATGTAGCGCTGCTTTGGGTGTCTGCCCTTTCCTCTCTTCCATCCTTCCTCTTCTGTCTTTCTTTCCTTCACCCTTTCCTCTTTCTTCTGCCTTCAAGTGACGTTACACTTCCAACTCTTTCTTTACTTCATTCTTTCCTCTTCCTTCTGCCTATGGGTAACTCTACACTGAGTGACAAGAGAAATGGTTTCCTGTACACCAGGAAACTATTTACTACGCTGGGTGGTTAACCATATAACCAAATTATGGCGCCTGGTGGTTTAGTGGGTTATTAAGGTGCTCCAGTCGGATTGGGCCTGTGTAGGTTTTTACCTAAGGTGGTTGGGGTTTATTGCTCACGTAATGCCTCTCAGGGATGAGTGAGGCTGGTCACTCATCTTAAATGTCAGGACCAACTTGTCTAGCCCAGGGTTCCTACGCTCCTCATGGTGCAACATATGAGTGGATGATGGATGGATGGATTAGTATCAGTATTACTTATTACTATTGTCAGTGAATTACGAGGTACTGACAAAATCACTTCACTACGGGGTTGCACAGTATCCATGGAGGGAGAGTGGCAGCAACAATAAGACTCCCCTGTGCTAGCCAAGCACGAATGAGAAGGGGATATAATGAAAGCAGTGTACTCGTATGTGGAAGTTGTGAGTGCTTTCTTGGATGTGTTTGTGTATCAGTGTGTATATTGCCTGGTATAATGACGTATCAGTGTATCTTACCTGGTATAACGACGTATCTGTATCTTACCTGGTATAATGACGTATCAGTGTATCCTGCCTGGTATAATGACGTATCAGTATCCCGCTGGTATAATGACGTATCAAGTGTATCCCGCTGGTATAATGGCGTATCTGTATCCTGCCTGGTATAATGACGTATGAGTGTATCCTGCCTGGTATAATGACGTATCAATGTATCCTGCTGGTATAATGACGTATCAGTGTATCCTGCCTGGTATAATGACGTATCAGTGTATCCTGCCTGGTATAATGACGTATGAATGTATCCTGCCTGGTATAATGACGTATGAATGTATCCTGCCTGGTATAATGACGTATCAGTGTGTATCCCGCTGGTATATTGACGTATCAGTGTATCCTGCCTGGTATAATCACATATTAGCCTGTATCCTGCCAGGTATAATTATTTTCGCTGCGTTGGAGAGAGAGAGAGAGAGAGAGAGAGAGCGTAGGAGGGCATGGTTTTAAACAGCCATCCTGAGTAACCCTTTCATACTTGTTACAACACCTAGGAATATTATTTAGGCCAACACCAGGTAATTTGGCTCAGTTGAGAGAAATCCTACCGTTGAAATTATTGAATAACATTAAGTAAACGTAAAATCAAATAGCGTATACACTGAATACTTAACAATAGCACATAAGACTTAGAAAATGCTCTGGCAGACGTCTCTAAACTTCATTAAAACTCCCCCGCAGACAATAGCGGTGGTGTGGCTCCAGAAAATTAATAAGTGGCGCAATTTGGACTATCTCAGGACTTGGGAGCAGAACAGCGCGTCCGTGATCATTTACGCAGCGTCCGATATTTTTAGTTGGTTTACAATATATTTTTACACTTTAATGTTGCATTGGTATTAATGTGATAGTTTGCGTGTGTGTG
>JAGKTI010017096.1:0-18809 GCA_018397915.1 Birgus latro | reverse complement strand
TGTGTGTGTGCAAGCGTCCGTCCGTTTGTGCGTGCGTGAGAGTAGCATCAACTGTAGCAAAAGGGCTAACCTATGTCCTCTTTTCCTCCCTTCCCCGCAGAATCATATGACGCGCTTGGTGTGCAGACCTGCTTCAACACCACCGCCTTCATTGATAGCAGAATCAGACCCGAGCTGTTCATGCTTCACCTACGGGACTTCCTCTCCGATAACCCTCACGATACGATGTGTCCCTCGGCTGGGCATCCCGCTTACGGAGAGTCGGTGATTGTGAAGACAGATGAGTTTGGAGAGGACTACGTCGGGGCCACTTACTACATGGCCTACCACGATATTCTCAAGACCTCCAAGGACTACATTCAGGCGTTAGATTATGCTTACAGGCTCACTGACTACATGACCGCGTACCTCCAAAATAACTCCAAATATTCACCCGACATTGAGATCTTCCCGTATAGGTAGGTACAATTCTCCATACAGTAAGTCTTTGATTAACACTCTCAGGCTCTTTCATCACGATTTTCTCAAGAACTTGAAACATTTCACCCAAGCTTTGGGTTAAGCGTACAGGCTCACTGACTACATTGCAAACTACCTTCGTAATAACTCCACATATTCATCCGATATTGAGGTTTTCCCAGTACTGTAAATTGGTTCATCTCTAACACCAAATACTCACTATGTATTGAGGTCTTCTCATATAGGCAAATTCAATTCTAACATCAAATATCCATCTAATATTGGGTTTATCCCTTACAGGTAGGTACTGTACATATCTCCTTACAGTAATTCTAAATATTCACACGATATTAAGGTTTTAACAAATAGGAAGATTCATATCTGTGTACAGTAGAATAATTCCATCATTAACACGCTCAGGCCTTTCTATTTGCTATCCACAGAATGAAATAACCTGATGTTAACTGATATTAAATATTAGTGTTGTCCCAAAAACATGGTGACAGTAGTTGCACTCAGGTTTCTTTGACTTACTCTTGTTTGAAGAAAATTTTTTGGCATTTATTAGAATAGAATATTAGAATTTTTCCGATCATGAGGGCGTGCAGTGAGAGACAGTCAACCAGGTAATCAGTCAGTTAAATGACACCATGCCTTCTCTTAAAGTACGGTTTCCATGGATTTTATTTTAAACCATGTGCCAAAGTCAGTTAATCACTTCCTGACAGTTGCTGGGAACTGTTGGGAAAAAGTTCTCGGAGATGTCTAACAAGATTTTCAGCAGTATAAGAGCCTCAGCCTGGACTTTGACTCTCAGAACATGTGACTGAATGTTTCTTGCCTGAGATGTGATTATTGTATATCTGACTGCCAAGCCTACAGGTACAGTTCACTCTCACAGAAGTACCTCCTCATGATTCTATCAGTAATGAGAAAGGTACTTTGAACAATATCCTTTTTCAGCTGAGAACACTTTCGTGGGACACCCTGTGTTAAAATTAATCCTGCTGCTCCTCCCCAGCATCTTCTACGTCTACTACGAGCAATACCTGACCATGTGGGAAGACACTGGGATAAGCCTAGGTATATCCTTAGGCTCCGTGTTTTTGGTGGTTCTTCTGCTGACCTTCGACTTCATCTCCTCCTTCATCATCCTCACTACTATCACTATGATCCTCGTCGATATAATGGGAATGATGTACTGGTGGGACATCTCCTTGAATGCTGTCTCCCTTGTCAACTTAGTCATGGTAAGTTAGATTAGGTTACGTTAGGTCAGGTTAGGCAGGTCAAGTAAGGTTAGATTAGGTTAGGCTATAGGGTGAGCTACGTTTGGTTAGGTTAGGTTAGGTTCGGTTTGGTTTGGTTAGGTTAAGTTCGGCCAGTTTAGGTTAGGTTCGGTCAAGTTAGGTTAAGTTAGTGTGTGTGTGTATGTGTGTGTGTGTGTGTGTGTGTGTGTGTGTGTGTGTGTGTGTGTGTACAGCAGAGGACAGAACTTTACCTAATATTTCATCTCTTTGGCTTCTCACTTGTCTCTCTTAGTTTACACTTCTAAGTTGAGTGAAGCTTAATATACATTTCTGCCCGTAGATGATACTTTTCGACATGATGCGTCACGAGGAAGTGGCAGATCTGATATAAGTGTGATACAGACACAGTGAAATAATAGGCGAACTTGTACAGAAATAGACGCAGTGGAAAAAGTCGACGAAGTTTTACAAATATACATTTTTCTTGACGATGCAAGCTCTACACATTATAATTTTTTCGAAATTTTAACACTTTTTTCATGCAATCATCACTGTAATCTATGGGAAACCATCTGACTTGTTACACAATGTACAGTCACCTGTGGTGCAACCTTCGGGTGACTTTACAATGAATGATAAGCCAGATAGCTTGCTGTAACCCGGGTAACCATTTACTATACTGTGTCGTAACCATGTAACTAAAGCCCGGTAGGCAGTGGGTTAAGGCCCCCTAACTGGGTGAGGCCTGTAAGGGTTTTCATCGGAGGGGTTGTTAGAGCTTATTGCTCACATAATGTCACACAGCAACGAGTGAGGCTGGTCACTTGATTAGCCTAGGCTCGGATCCCTACGAAACTAATAAAAAAGTATTGAATGATAACAGATGGATAGATGGTTGGGTTGGAAACGGATAAATCCGGTTTGTAGACAACAGTTGAACTTAATATGCTATACTTCTCTATTTTTCTGTGAATCTACGAGAAAAGATGTAAGTCATTACTGGATAACTTCTGACAAGGAATTACTGCCTGTGGTTTGTGTGAGAGGGAATAGACTAACAGACTACGGTAGGCAGATCACAGACTTGAGTGTGTATGTAGATGATGTGAGGTGAGACAGAATGAAAGACCGAGGGTGATATTCCAAGTGGTTTTAAAAATCACGAAACATCTTTCCTAAACCATTTAAATTACAATCAGATGTCTCTCTTTAGCTAAATATATTTCTCATCTATTTGTCTCCTCATCAGTCTGTGGGCATCTCTGTGGAATTCTGCAGCCACATCACTCACGCCTTCGCCACATCCGTCAAACCCACAAGGAAGGAAAGGGCGCAAGAGGCTTTGTCTAAAATGGGAACTTCGGTGAGTAGTGTAGAGCACACAGACCTTACGAGTTAGACAGAGTGCATAGGCCTTGCAACCCCAGTAACCAGGATGCATTAGATACACGGAGCAGGAACCATTCGGGGTTACGTAGAGCACACGGACTTTACGATCCCAATGAGTTGGAGCACACAGATTGTACGATCCCAGTGAGCTGCATGGAACAGACACACTAACCAGGAATCCTCGGTGTTACGTGGAGCACACATACTTTACGATCCCAATGAGTTGTGTACAGCACACAAACCTTGCGACCCTCATGAGTTACGTAGATGCGCAGACAAGGAAGCAGAGGGAGTAGGAAACTGTGGCTTAAGAGGGATTCTCAGTGAGTTAGATCACACAGACCTTACAGTCCCAAAACAGTATATCTTGTGGTTGTTCGTGACAATGGATTTTAAGTCGTACCTGTCACACCACTCTCATCATGTAGTGTTTGTTGGATCCTTTTCTAACTCAGAACTGTATTTTTTTTTTTTTTGGTGGTAGCAAGAATGACCTGTAAGATATAGCTGTTCTAAATGGGTTAAGGTAAGAACCAAGTTACTTTTCTCATTGCTGATCCTCCTGGAAAATGATATAATTGTACTGAATAGGTTAAACAAGGAATTAAGTTGTTGTTCCTCATGTTGATCCTTCTCCTGTGAAAAGATATAGCTGTACTGAAGGGGTTAAGGGAAATGAGTAACTTTTGATGTTGCTAATGCTACTTCTCCCCACAGGTCTTGTCCGGCATCACCCTGACGAAGTTCGCGGGCATCATCGTGTTGGGATTCGCGCAGTCGCAGATCTTCACTGTATTCTACTTCCGCATGTACCTCGGCATGGTGGTGTTCGGAGCGACGCACGGGCTGATTTTTCTGCCCGTGTACCTCTCTGTCTGTGGTGAGTTGAGAGGGAAAGGGGCAAGTGGGAGGAGAAAGTGGGGAAGGGAGGGAAAAATAAAAAGTGACAAAAAGGAAGAGAGGAGGAGAAGATGGATGGAGTGCAGGAAAGGAAGGGAGGAATGAGAAAATATAGAGAAAAGGGGAATAAAAAATAGAAGAGAAGATATGAACAAAGAGGAGAAGAGGGGAAGAGAGGGGATGGAGAGAATGGAGCAAAGGGAATGGTAGGGAGAAAATAGGAAAGGGAGGAGATGGGAGAAGAAATTGAAGAGGGAGAGAAGGTAATAGAAAATATTTGAAGAGAGAAAAGGGAAGATGGTAAGGAAAGAGGGACGGATGGAGAGAAGGGACAGAAGGGAGCAAATAGAGAAAGTAGGGAGGAGAGGAAGAGGAAAGAGGAAAGAAAAGAATATAGGAAATGAAGCGAGAAGAGAAGGAAGGGATGGAGGGAAGGGAGGAAAGGGAAGGGTAGGACGTTTTGTTGGTGTCTGGCTGTTGCCAAAAAATGAATGGAAGAGGCCCAGGGCTAGGCAACGTACTCCAGATATATAGTCGAGAGTGACCGGTTGTTGTCCCTGAGCGGCATTTTGTGAGCAATAATGATGATGATAATGATGATGATGATGATGATGATGATGACGATAATGATGATGATGATGGTGATGATGATGATGATCATCATCATGATTATACCAGGAATAATATCTAATGACCAGAATGTTGAAAATGATGACAATAACGAAGCGTTACTAAAATCGCCTCCCTTCACAGGCCCACCGGTAAATAAGTTCCTGCTGAAACAGAAACGAAAGCGAGAGGAACTGGGTGCCCTCCGAGCAATGCAGGAGGCTAACCAACAACAGCAAAGTATGGAGCAGCAGTTACAGCAGCAAGTAGAAGAGAACCGGCTACAGCAGCAGATCATCACCTCACAGATCGCCCAGAACAACGCACAGATGACGGCCTTGAAGCAAATGCAGGAACAGATTAACCATAGTCTCCAGCAGCAGAAACACGATGATCCTCCCCCTTCATACTCAAAGTTGGGGAGTCACAGACACGCTGGAAATGATAATCTGGGTTTTGACAGCGAGTCCTCCATGGAGAAGTCTGAAAAGTCAAAATTATAAAAAAGAGCTAGGAGATGTGTAGATAAGTAGATCACATATTACAAATTTCATCCCCCTTTAGTAACTCAATCCTACCCAAGCTCTAAATAATTTGGGCAATGGAGAATAAGCCCCAAAGTCAAGAGTGCCGGAAATAGAAAGAAGTTAAGAAAGAACTGTAGATAAATCGATAATGGACTATGTTACACTCGTTCTTTGCATTGTGTCCTGTCCCCGCTGGTTACATACATTTTGGATGTGAGAATCTGGCTGTATCTGGGAAGTCACGATGGAAATAAAGGGACAAAGTCAAGATTAAAAGAACTGTAAATATAGAAGATGATAATCCATGTACATAGGCATTTAGATTGTAATTCTCAGTCCTGTTTTCATTGTGTGTAGTTCGAAAAAGCACCTGGAAAGTTCATGATTATAAGGAGTTAGAAAAGAGTTGTATATATTGCAGGGAATTTGTGTAACCAGTGATTTCATGAAATCCCAAGAGAATTTGTGAAATGAGTGGTAGGTGGTGGCGACCATCATCCACTCACTTGATGTAGTGCTGCCTACTTCTTCCTTAGCCTTTATCATTCTCTTTCTGAGCCTGCCCTCCTCTCTTCCTATTTCTCCCATCTTTCCTGTCACTTCTTATTGCTTTTCTTTCCTTTACAGGTGGCTTTACATTGAGTGACAAGCCAAATGGTTTCCTGTAAACCAAGAAACCATTTACAACGCTGGGTGGTAACCATATAACCAAACCATACGTGCTCCCTACGTGTCAACAAGTGGGTTGGTGGAGGGTTAGTGCCCCTCCCTGTAAAACAAATAACTCAGAGTCAAATGGCCACCCCTTACGGGATTGTGGCGTCTGGCAATAGATAGATAGATAGATAGTTTAAATTAGGATGGGTTAATTAAGGTTATGTTAGTTTAGGCTGCGGTTAGGTTAGGTTCACGATTATCCTAGGGATTTCATGAAATAACTGGTTACACAAAGTCCCTGTAACGTATATACACAAGACGTTATGCTATATAGACAATTCCTTGTGTTACTCAAGGATGGATTTCAATACAATATGAATTATTTCCATGTAGTTAGTACTGTAAATTAGTCGAAACTAGTAGATCAGTATTAATGATAACACTGGGAAATGCATTAGTGATTTTTCTGTAATTTACTTTGGGCTTAGCGGCAAATAAAAATGTCAAAAAAGGTGAGAAACTAGGATTATAAGTGTACTAGTATTATAACTGAGGGTATGAAGTTGTGAGCACGGTCCCATTTTTGTATAAGTTCTGAAAGCCGGTGATGACATGTTTGGCCTTTCTGTAACTTTGCTGAATACAGTCCACAATATAGGATGCAGGCTGATCACATCTAACAATTACAGGTTTCCCATAAGTCACCGACACATATTAGGGACCTATGCACACCTTTTTGGTCTTAATTTTTATAGTACGACTTTTACTGTATCAGCTGTTAGATGCCAGTAACTGTATATTTTTTTACTGTGTGGTGATGTATTTAATGATGCTAGGGTAAGATTATATGGCAAGTGCAAGCCATTTAACTTATCTTGCCGGACCACATATAATATTATAGCCAAAAATTTAATCGGATTGTTTTTACGTGATGGGATTGGGCCTCTCCCTCAAACTGAATACTGAGTTATGGTTACAAGAAATTCTGAGCCAGAGTTATGAGGCTGGAATGAGTCTCACTGGATACCAGTCAAATCAACCATCCAGTCTGACTACATTTGGCTGTCAGCTAAGCTGAGTGGATCTGTGGATCTTCTCCTCCATTTCGAAAATGTCCATCAGTCTTAGGACTTTTGCTTGATGTTAGGTAGAATGTAATGGAAAATTGGTTTCTTAATTTCACACTCCTGTAAAATGTTCAATTGATTGTTATACCTACTTATAGAAAATGTACATATTGAGGAAAATACTACGTAGGCCCTTCATGTACCGGATTCACGAAATCGTAACCCAGATTTTGATTCTGTAGAAGCAAGAAACAAGGAGACTGTCCCGTTCTTCCCTTGTCCTTGCTGAAACAAATCTTAGGTACACTATAATTTTCCTTTGTAACCACTATTAATGTAGGGGAGATATGAACGTGCAAAATGTTCGTATCTCTCTTTCTGTTACAGGAAAAAGAAATATGAGCTAGGAAAGGGAGCTGACTGTTAAACTGTTTGCCCTGAACCTTCTCATAACTATATAATCAGTCACTTCTCATTTTAACTTGGCCTAAAATTGTCATCTCTGCACCTTGATTTCTGAGAGGTAGGAGTAGAATAACACTAGAATATGATGCTAGTCATGAAGAGGTGCGTGCTGTCGAACGGGTGCAGAGCCATAGTATTGTTTCTTCCAGCCATTTAACTACATGAGATAAGCTATAAAAGGGAAAAAATTTGAGCCAAGTTAAGGTGAACGAACTAAATTATATCAGTATCAATGTTACAAGTGTTCCCCATATTCCAGTGTCAGTTTTGTATTTCTGATTCTTTTCTCTCATTTTTTCTGAGGGAACTTATGGGCAGTGCTGTGTAAAACAGTGGACGATTACACTGGAGGATTGTAAAAAATTATAATCAGTCACCAATAAGTTATAGTGAAAATATTTTGATTGTTTCATTTTATCCTTTTCTCCATCATCTAGTCCTATAAACAAAGGAAGGGAAAGGAACTTCTAAAAACAAAGGGTCGTCCACTCCTCAAAGTCCACCTCACTCACCGTCCATGTCTTGCGTGTTGGGTCTCAGGCCGGATTATGCATGAAAACACAAAACTGCAAATATCTCGAAAACGGTGCATTTTAGAGGAAAACTGAGCGACCGAAGCGGCCGTTTTATCATATACCCTACTTTTTACTGCTCTATCCCGTGAGCTAGGTCTGATCACGGTACCTACACAGGGAATAGGTCAAAATGGGTCACGTTTTCAAAATCCGGCATTTCTGAACGAGATATTTAGGCCAAAATAAAACTGGTAATAGATATGGGCTTCATGCAAAAAGTGTTCCTTTATTTTTCCTGTAAATGCTGGGGTTCGATAGGTATAATAGGGAGAAATCTGATGAGAAATAAAGTCTACGGGTTTCCACTCCTCTTTCCATGTATTTTTCTTCGACCTAACTTCGGATTTTCATGGATTCTACCTTAATAACCGAAGCAATAAATCTCGTCAAAGAGGCATACGCCGTGATGAAAAATAGGTAAATAGGTCCATTTGGTAAGGAGGCATTCTAAAGCAAAGAATGGAAATATTTGTCTGTGAGTGAAACCTCAAATAGATCCGGGTCATATTTACCACGTACATCCTGGGGGTGGGATAGGTAGAATAGAGTTTGCAAACAACGCGGATGTCTCTCGCCTCTTTCCGTAAAGTATCCTCCTTTATTCGTTATTACACACACACACACACACACACACACACTCCAGTGGAGGAGAAAAGAAGTTGGCACTGGCGATGACAGAGGTTGGCACTTGTAGAGGATGAGGCTGGCACTGGAAGAAGTTGGAAAGGTTGGAAGGAGGAGTAGACACAGAAGGAAAAGAGGGTTGGCACTGTTGAAAGCAAGAGTTGGCACTGGAGGAAAAAGAGGTTGGCACTGTCAGAAGCAAGAGTTGGCACTGGAGGAAAAGGGGTTGGCACTGTTGGAGGTAAGGGTTGGCAATGGAGGAAAAAGGTTGGTGCAATCGGAAGTAAGGGTTGGCACTGGAGGAAAAGGGTTGGCACTGTCAGAAGTAAGGGTTGGCACTGGAGGAAAGAGAGGTTGGCACTGTCAGAAGTAAGGGCTGGCACTGGAGGAAAAAGGGGTTGGCACTGGAGGAAGTAAGGGTTGGCACTGGAGGAAAAGGGGTTGGCACTGCCGGAAGTAAGGGCTGGCACTGGAGAAAGAGAGGTTGCCACTGTCTGAAGCAAGAGTTGGCACTGGAGGAAATGGGGTTGGCACAGTCAGAAGAAAGGGTTGGCACTGGAGGAAAAAGGTTGGTACTTTCGGATGTAAGGGTTGGCACTGGAGGAAAAGGGATTGGCACTGTCGGAAGTATGGGTTGACACTGGAGGAAAGGGAGGTTGGCACTGTCAGAAGTAAGGGTTGGCGTTGGAGGAAAAAGGGGTTGGCTCTGTTGGAAGCAAGGGTTGACACTGGAGGAAAAAGGAGTTGGCACTGTTGGAAGCAAGGGTTGGCACTGGAGGAGAAAGGGGTTGGCACTGTAGGATGTAAGGGTTAGCAATGAAGGAAAATGGGGTTGGCACTGTCGGAAGCAAGGGTTGGCACTGGAGGAAGACGGAGTTGGCACGGTAAGAGGAAGGGTCTGGCACTGGAGAAGGAAGAGATTGGCACTGGTAGATGAAGAGGCTGGCACTGGAAGAAGGAGTTGGAAAGGTCGGAAGAAGGAGAAGGCACTAGAGAAAAAACGGGTTGGCACTGTCGGAAAAAAGAGTTGGCACTGAAGGAAGAAGCGGTTGGCATGGTCGGAAGCAAGGGTTGGGATTGGAAGGAGAACTGGTTGGCACTGCCGGAAGCAAGGGTTGGCACTGAAGTAAAAAGGGGTTGGCACTGTCAGAAGCATGGGTTGGCACTGAAGGAAAAGGGGTTGGCCTATTGGAAGCAAAGGTTGGCACTGGAGGAGGAAGGAGTTGACACAGTAAGAGGAAGGGTCTGGCACTGGAGAAGGGAGAGGTTGGCACTGATAGAGGGAGAGGCTGTCACTGAAAGAAGGTGTTGGAAAGGTCGGAAGGAGGAGTAGACACTGGAGGACAAACGGTTTGGCACGGTTGGAAGCAAGAGTTGGCACTGGAGAAAAAAGGGTTGGCACCGTTGAGAGCATGGGCTGGCACTGGTGGAAAAACGGGTTGGCACTGTTGGAAGCAAGGGATGGCACTGGAGGAAAAATAAGTTGGCACTGTCTGAAGCAAGCGTTGGCAATGAAGAAAAAACGGGTTGACACTGTCAGAAGCAAGAGTTGGCACTGAAGAAGAAGGGATTGGCACTAACAGAAACAAGGATCGGCTCTGGAGGAAAAAGGGGTTGGTACTGTCGGATGCAGGGATTGGCACTGGAGGAAGAAGTAGTTGGCACAATAAGAGGAAGGGTCTGGCACTGGAGAAGGAAGAGGTTGGCAATGGTAGAGGAAGAGGCTGGCACTGGAAGGAGTTGGAAAGGTCGGAGGAAGGAGTAGTAGGCACTGGGGGAAAAACGGGTTGGCAACATTGGAAGCAAGGGTTGGCACTGAAGGAGAAAGGGGTTGGCATTATGAAAGCAAGGAATGGCACTGGAGGGAGAACGGGTTGGCACTGTCAGAAGAAAGGGGTGGCACTGAAGTAAAAAGGGGTTGGGAACGTCAGAAGCAAGGATTGGCACTGGAGGAAAAATGGGTTGGCACTGTCGCAAGCAAAGGACGGCACTAAAGGAGCAAGGGGTTGCCACTGTTGGAAGCAAGGGTTGGCACAGGAGGAAAAATGGGTTGGCACTGTCGGAAGCAAGGGTTTGCATTGATGGAAAGGGGTTGGCACTGTTTGAAACAAGGGTTGGCACTGGAGGAGGAAGGAGTTGACTCAGTAAAAGCAAGGGTCTGGCACTGGAGAAGGAAGAGGTAGGCACTGTTATAGGAAGAGGCTGGCACTGAAAGAAGGAGTTGGAAAGGTCGGAAGGAGGAGTAGACACTGGAGGAAAAACGGGTTGGCAATGTTGGAAGCAAGGGTTGGCACTGGAGGAAACATGGGTTGGCACTGTCAGAAGCAAGGGTTGGCAATGAAGAAAAAACGGGTTGACACTATCAGAAGCAAGAATTGGCACTGAAGGAAAAAGGGGTTGGCACTGTCGGAAGCAAGTGGCACTGGAGTAAAACGGGTTAGCACTGTCAGAAACAAGGGTTGGCTCTGGAGGGAAAAAGGATTGGCACTGTCTGAAGCAAGGGTTGGCACTGGAGGTAAAAGGGTTGGCACTGTGGGAAGCGTAGGTTGGCACTGAAAGAGAAAGGGGTTGGCACTGTCGGAAGCAAGGCTTGGCACTGGAGGAAAAACGGGTTGGCACTGTCAGAAGCAAGATTTGGCAATGAAGGAAAAAGGGGTTAGCACTGTCGGAAGCAAGTGGCAATGAAGTAAAAACGGGTTGGGACTGTCAGAAGCAAGGGTTGGCTCTGGAGGAAAAATGTATTGGCACTGCCCGAAGCAAGGGTTGACACAGGACGAAAAAATAGGCTGGCACTGTGGGAAGCGTAGGTTGGCACTGAAGGAGAAAGGGGTTGGCACTGGAGGAAGCAAGGGGTGGCACTGGAGGAGGAAGGAGTTGACACGGTAAGAGCAAGGGTCTAGCACTGGACGAAAAACGGGTGGCACTGTGGGAAGTATACATTGGCAATGAAGGAGAAAAGGGTTGGCACTGGAGGAAAAGGAGATTTGCACTGTTGGAAGCAGCTGTTGGCAGTGGAGGAAGGAGCTGGCACGGTTAAAGGAAGAGTCTGGCACTGGAGTCAGAAGAGGTTGCCACTGGAAGAGGAAGAGGCTGGCACTGGAAGGAGATGGAAAGGTCAGAAGGAGGAGTGGGCACTGGAGGAAAAACGGGTTGGCACTGTCGGAAGCAAGGGTTGGCACTGGAGGAAACATGGGTTAGTACTGTCAGAAGCAAGGGTTGGCACGAAAGAAAAAACGGATTGGCACTGTCAGAAGCAAGAGTTGGCACTGAAGGAAAAACGGGTTGGCACTGTCGAAAATAAGTGGCGCTGGAGTAGAAATGGGTTGGCACTGTTAGAAGCAGGAGTTGGCTTTGCAGGAAAAAGAATTGGCACTGTCGGAATTGGTACTGGAGGAGGAAAGGGTTGGCACTTTGGAAAGCACAGATTTGCACTGAGGGAGAAAGGGGTTGGCACTGTCGGATGCAAGGGTTGGCACTGGAGGAAAAACGGGTTGACACTGTCGGAAGCAAGGGTTTGCACTGAAGGAAAAGGGGTTGGCACTATCGGAAGCAAGGGTTGGCACTAGAGGAGGAAGGAGTTGACACGGTAAGAGGAAGGGTCTGGCACTGGAGAAGGAAGTGGTTGGCACTGGTTGAGGAAGAGGCTGTCACTGAAAGAAGGAGTTGGAAGGTCGGAAGGACGAGTAGACACTGGAGGATAAACGGGTTGACACTGTCGGAAGCAAGGGTTGGCACTGGAGGAAACATGGGTTGGCACTGTCAGAAGCAAGGGGTGGCACTGAAATATAATAGGTTGGCACTGTCAGAAGCAAAGGTTGGCACTGTCGTAAGCAGGGGTTGGCACTGAAGGAAAAAATGGGTTGGCACTTACAGAAGCAAGGGTTGGCACTGATGGAAAAAGGGATTGGCACTGTCAGAAGCAAGGGTTGGCACTGGAGGAAAATCGGATTTTCACTGTAGGAAGCAAGAGTTGGCACAGGAGGAAACTCTTATTTGCACTGTCGGAAGGAAGGGTTGGCACTGATGGAAAAAGGGGTTGCAGTGTTGGAGGGAAGGGGTGGCACTGAGGGCAATATGGGTTGACACTGTCAGAAGCAGGGGTTGGCTCTGGAGGAGGAAGGGGTTGGCACGGAAAGAGGCAGGGCCTGGCACTAGAGAAGAAGGAGGTTGGCACTGGGAGAGGTAGAGGATAGGANAGGGGATGGCACTGTTGGAAAGAGGGGTTGACACTGGAGGAAGGAGTTGGCACGAAAAGAGGAAGGGTCTGGCACTGGAAGAAGGAGTTGGGAAAGTCGGAAGGAGGAGTAGGCACTGGAGGAAAAACGGGTTGGCACTGTCAGGAGCAGAGATTAGAACTGTAGGAAGCGATGGTTGGCACCGAAAGAGAAATGGGCTGGCAATGGAAGAAGAGGTTGGCACTGGTGGAAAAACGGGTTGGCACTGTCGGAAGCAAGGGTTGGCACTGACGGAAAAACGTGTTGGCATTGGAGGAAGAAGGAATTGGTACGGTAAGAGGAAGGGTCTGGCACTGGTGAAGGAAGAGGTTAGCACTGTTAGAGGAAGAGGCTGGCACTGGAAGAAGGAATTGGAAGGTTGGACGGAGCAGTAGGCACTGGAGGAAAAACGGGTTGGCACTGTTAGAAGCAGGGGTTGACACTTAAAGAGAAACGGGTTGGTACTGTCAGAAGCAAGGGTTGGCACTGAAGGAAAATGGGGTTGGCACTGTTGGAAGCAAGGGTTGGCACTGAGGAAAAATGGAGATGGCACTGTTCGAAACAGGGGTTGACACTGGAGGAAGGAGTTGGCACGAAAAGAGGAAGGGTCTGGCACTGGAAACGGATGAATTTGGCACTGGAAGAAGGGGTTGGTAAAGTTGGAAGGAGGAGTAGGCACTGGAGGAAGAACGGTTTGGCACTGTCGGAAGCAAAGGTTGGCACTGGAGGAAAAAAGTGTTGGCACTGTCAAAAGCAGAGTTTGGCACTGGAGGAAAAGCAGTTTGGCATTGTCAGAAGCAAGGGTTGGCACTGAAGAAAACAGGGGTTGGCACTGTTCGAAGCAGGGGTTGGCACTGGAAGAAGAAGGATTTGGTATTGTAACAGGAAGGGTCTGGCACAGGAGAAGGAAGAGGCTGGCACTGGAAGAAGGAGTTGGAAAGGTCAGAAGCAGGAGTAGGCACTGGAGGAAAAACCAGTTTGCACTGTCGTTGGCACTGGCGAAAAAATGGGTTGGTACTTTTTGGAAACAGAGGTTGTCTCTGGAAGAAAAACAGGTTGACTCTGTCGGAAGCAAGGGTTGGTACTAAAGGAAAAACAGAGTGGCACTGTCAGAAGCGAAGGTTGGCACTGAAGGAGAAAGGTGTTAGCACCGTTGGGAGCTAGGGTAGGCACTGGAGGAAAAACGGGTCGGCACTGTCAGAAGCAGGGGTTAATACTGAAAGAAAAGGGGTTGGCACTGTCAGAAGCAAGGGTTGGCACTGAAGGAAAATGGGGTTGGCACTGTCGGACGCAAATGTTGGCACTGATGGGAAAAGGGGTTGGCTCTGTTAGAAGCAAGGGTTGGCACTGGAGGAAAAACGGGTTTGCACTGTCGTTGGCACTGGCAGAAAAATGGGTTGGCACTCTCAGAAACAGAGGTTGTCACTGGAAGAAAAACTGGCTGACACTGTCGGAAGCAAGGGTTGGTACTGAATAAAAAGGAGTTGGCACTGTCGGAAGCAAGGGTTGGGACTGACGGAAAAACGGAGTGGCACTGTCAGAAGCAAAAGTTGGCACTGAAGGTGAAAGGGGTTAACACCGCTGGGAGCTTGGGTTGGCACTGGAGGAAGAAGGAGTTGGCACGGTAAGAGGAAGGGTCTGGCACTGGGCAGGGAAATGGTTGGCAATAGAGGAGGAAGAGGCTGGCACTGGAATGGAACAGGTTGGTACTGGAGAGAGAAGACCCAGGCACTGGACAAGGAAAAGGCTGGCACTGGAGGAGAATGAGGTTGGCACTGGATGAGGGAATGGCTGGCACTGAAGGAGAAAGACTCTGGTACTGGAGGAGGAAGAGGTTGGCACCAGAGGAGGAAGAGGCTGGCACTGGAGGAGGAAAAAGCTGGCACTGGATGAGGAAGAGACTGGCACCGGATGAGGAAGAGGCTGGCACTGGAGGAGGAAGAGGCTGGGTCTGGAGGAGGATGAGGCTGGCACTGGAGGAGGAAAAGGCTGGCATTGGATGAGGAAGAGACTGGCACTGGAGGAGGAAGAGGCTGGTACTGGAGGAGGACCAGGTTGGCACTGGACATGGAAGTGGTTTTCGCTTGAGATGGAAGATGGCACTGGAAGAGGAAAGGGCTGGCACTGAAGGAAGATATGGCTGGGTCTGGAGGACGAAGAATCTAGCAATGGAGGAGGGAAAGACTGGCACTGGAGGAAGAGGCTGGCATTGGGCAAGGAAAATATTGGCACTGGAGGAGGAAGAGGCTGGCAATGGAGGAGGAAGGGATTGGTACTGGAGGAAAAAGAGAATGGCAATGAATGAAGAAAAGGCTGATACTTGAGATGGAAGATGTTGGCTCTGGAAGAGGAAAAGGATGGCACTGGAGGAGGAAGAGGCTAGCACTGGAGGAGGAGGAAGGGGCTGGCACTGGAGGAGGAAGAGGCTGGCACTGTGGGAGGAAGAGGCTGGCACTGAATGAGGATAGGGTTGGCACTAATGGAGGAAAAATCTGGCACCGGATTAGGAACTGGTTGGCACTGGACGAGGAAGAGGTTGGCACTTGAGATGGAAGAGGTTGGCACTGGAAAGGAAAAGGACTGGCACTGGAGGAGGAAGAGATTGGCAATGGAGAGGGTTGAAACAATCACTTTAGGAGGAAGCTGGCACTGAGGAGGAAGAGACTAGCACTGGTCGAGGAATAGGTTGGCACTGGTATAGGATGAGACTGGCACTGGAGGAGGAAGAGGCTGACACTGGATGAGGAAGAGGCTAGCACTGGAGGAGGAAGAGCCGGCACTGGAGAAGTGGCTGGTAATGCATGAGGAGAAAGAAACTTTGTAAACTATAAGGGTCGTCGTCCATTCCTCATATTCCACTCCACTGTCGATGAATGTCATACATGTTAGGATTCAGGCCAAATTATGCATGAAAACACATAACTGCAAATACCTCGAGAACGGTTCATTTTAGAGAGGAACTGAGCGGCGCGGATGTCTGTTTAGCCAGTATTCCCTATGTTTCCGTGAGCTAGGTCTCATGATATCTTCACGGGAAAATAGGTAGAAATATATATATATATTTTTTAATCCGACATTTTAGAGGAAACCAGAGGAGATATTAAGCCCGAAAGTGAATGTACTAATAGATCTGAGTTTTATCTGAAAATGGTATTCAAGATTTTTCCTTAAAATGCTATTCCCTCCCTGTAATACCAGTTCAGGGAGGGAATAGCTGGGTAGTAAAGTCTAGGAGCGTTTCAATCCTCTTTCAGTACATTGCCTTTTATCTAAACTCGTTTCTTTATGGAATTTCGGCCTGAAAACTGAACTAGGAAATCCATAAAAGGAGCATACTGCAAATAAGGACATAGGTAATGGCTAATTTGTTAGAAAATGGCATTTTTAGTATAAAAAAAAGATTTTTGTCCATGCTTGAATCTCCTATTATATACCGTATATTGTTTATTAGAAACGGGGGCTGCAGTAAGAAAACGATCTCCCTCTGTCTGTCTGTCTGTCTGTCTGTCTCTCTTTCTCTCAGGATATACTCGTAATTAATTTTTTTTTTCGGGATAAGAATTAATACTCTAAAAATACTCATATTTATTTTCGATACAATTCCTTATCAAAGATTTTACACTAGAATAATGGTTCACTCAGGCTCAAAAGATCGCTTACTATTCCACTGTTTCTGTTTCACACTTTGGGTAAATTCGTCACTTTCCTCCCTGACAAATCATAGTCTATCAAAGAGATTTATGGGCAATGAATTACATCAAGCCTCACTCAGCTTTGGAATATAAACCAGCTGAGGAAACTGGGAGGCAGAGGAGCTGAAATATTAAGCGAACTTTTGTACCTAAATGCACATAACAGCTATTCACATACTATTTACAAAATGTGTGGTATGGCAGGTTCCCGCCAGTTATTATCACTAGGTATTTCACTATGGCCCGTATTCTAGGTACATAGGAGGCTTCGTAGCACGTCCTCCTGACTGATTTATTTTGCTTATTACGCCTAAGCATTCTACTGTCTGCAATTTTTTTTTAATTATTATCAGCATAGAGTGCATCAGTACATACAGCACGATACTAATGTGTGATCTGTAAAATAAACCGCTGAGGATGAGGTGCTGTGGAATCTCCAGTCTACCTACAGTACGTCGCTATATTACAAGAAAGAACTGTAGACACATAAGTCAAAACTAAAGTAATCTACCCATCATAGAAAATTTATGAACAATATAGGGAAAAAAAGTTTAATCCAAACTGTACAAAACTGCTTCATCCTGGATCTACTCTGCCACTTCCTGAATAGCTCGGCTCGGTCCTCTGTGAATGGGTTCTGCTTGACAAGTCTTTTTTTCAAACATGGGGAGTTTTATATATAGCCTTCATCGAGTAGGCTATTTCATTTATCTACAAGTACAGAGTTAACGCTGTCACCATTCATCCCCTCACGTATAGGACAACGCTAGTGTTCAGGCCAACACCAGAAGTTTTTATTCAGCAGCGATTGAGTCACAGGAGAGTGAAGTCCAAAGCTATATTGTTCCTTTCTGCATATGAATAAAAAAAAAATAATAAAAAAAAACTTTTCACCTGAAGTACATCCAGCGCACTTCAAAACCATCGGTATACACACACGGTAAGAGTGAAAAAAATAAAAAATAAATAAAAAAAGCCCAGTGTTGGACCAATGCCTTTCCTAGTCTTTAAAGCAGCTTCCACCACAATATACCACCAACGCACGTTCTTCATCTTTGTCATACTGTTCCGTACGTCATCTGAGTGATACTTTCTCTCTCTCTCTCTCTCTCTCTCTCTCTCTCTCTCTCTCTCTCAGATAAGCTCATCTTTCATATACACTCCGTTTCTGACATGACTACAATTTTCTTCCTTTAAGCCACTGTATTTTTCCTCCTTTGAGGTCACTTACGCATGAGAATCTCTCTCTCTCTTTCTCTCTCTTTGTTCATATTGTTTGTTGCTACTTTTTCAGCATATACACGAGTATATAAATCATCAATAAGCTTAATTTTTGTATGTATCTTTTTTCTGTCATTTCACTATCACTTAACTCTTTATGCTACTCTCATCATCATCATCATCATCATCTTCATCTTCATCATCATCATCTTCATCATTATCATCATCATCACCTCTGTTTCCACCTTAAGATGGAGGTGAGGAAGGATCTTTCCATATTAACCTCATATATATATATATATATATTTTCATTCTTAAGGCACATACGATAGGGTCACGAAAACGAACAACCACACAAGGGAACTGAACCTACCAACAATGCAGCCTAAATGCTCTAAGAAAACTGAGAGAACGATGGTGCAAGGAGGTCCACAATTTTTGACAGCTAGTAACGAAACACCTGTAATTGTTAGAAGTGGTCAGCCTGCATCCCAAGCTTCGAAATGCAGTCAGCAATGATGCAATAGAGACCAGACACATTCTATCATCATCATCATCAGCAGCAGCAGCATCACATTTCGGAAATTTTCACGAGAAATTGGAGACCTGTCAACTAATTCGCGTGCTCAGTTTTAATAACATGGGTGTATGTCTATTATTACCCTTCATACGAAATAATAGTTTTATACATATATATCTACAGCTTTAAAAAATTGCTTAGAAGATAAAGATATAGATTAAACCATCTCGTGGTGGGGACAACTCTAGTACTGTGTTCCAACTAACGCCAAAAAATTTCAGTCTGCTGAGAGTGAGTTACAGGAATCTTAGAGTGTAGCCAGTAGTCACCATTAACCCCCTCATAGTCGGAACAACTCTACTATTCTCTTCCATCTAAAGCCATACGATTTCTTTCATCCGAAGGTAAGTCAAGGGAGCCCGAGTCAATTAATGTTGATAGATACAGTTTTCAATCCCATAGGTCTAATTTTGTGATTTATACTCTGGTTATTTTTGTTCTTATTACAGTTGGGTTGGACTGTGTTAAGGTTAAATGAACTATATTTGTACAGGTGTGAAGCGAGATAGGGATGGAGCGATTATTATTATTATTATTATTATTATTATTATTATTATGCACAATACAGCTGATTGACCCA
>JAGKTI010017095.1:0-13963 GCA_018397915.1 Birgus latro | reverse complement strand
TATATATATAATATACTCATGCTACCGCCAGACGTTCTAATTCAACGTAGAGGAGACTTTTCGCAGTGAAGGAGAAACTGTCTACATTAAAAATTTAGCTTCATCACGTTTTACACTGGATTACTACACTAGCTTACTCACATGTCTGGTACCGTACTCAGCGTTCCCAGTACCCCCGTGTACCCACTCATTCGTCATGCGTTCATTCACGATGCTCGAAAGCCTTTACCACGTCGCCCAAAGAGTGTCCGATATAAAACCCCAGTTTTGAACAGTTCCTCCTAAGCCAAATAAAAATTGAAGATAGGTAAAAAAAAAAAAAGTCATCAGATACAAGGGGTTAATCAGTCTCGTACTCTCCATTGTTAACTTTTTTTTTTTTTACAACCACGGCCTTGATATTAATGTATATATATTTTCATTTAGGTCACTTTTGAAAAACCATACCGTATTAAGTTAATATTAGTTTATTTTAGGCACAAACTTGGGTAAAACTTCGCTGACAGATCCCCGTTAGCAATCCTGCCTTCCGTGTTTCTCATCCCTCTCTGAACGTCACTGAGTATCCTTCCTTCTCATATTCCTCTGTTGTGTGCGTCATATTGGTATCACGTAAAAACGATTAATATGACACCTTCCATCGCCGCAGCGTGGTATGTTGCGTAAGGAAGCAGAAGAATGAACAGATGATGAAAATGAATAGCTGAAATTTGCAAGGAGATGCCTAGGACGTGGTGTTGATAATCTCTGATTAGCTTGTGATGGAATGGATGTGTGTGTTTTTTTTCCCCCATTTAGCACTTAGAGTAGTTGTTCCAGCTTTCTCATTTCCTTTTCAAGCCTCCGGTACATACCCACAGTTGACCTGTAGCCTGATACTAAATGTTTTTGTAAGGGCGCGTCCATATATATGCTGGAACAAGTGCTGGCAACATGTATGCAACACAGTAACGAACACGCTGTAGACATGTTGGGAACATCAGCGTCCAGATAATGTTGGCAGCATCATGAAGTCTCAGCTGCCTGGTATGGACACACTTAGGGGCCTCTGCTGCCAGTGTTCGAAGCTGCACTTCAGCATGTTTGCATACATCTGTCCAAATACTGGTGCATACATGTACCCAAACATGTTGCCAACCGTGTTGTCAACAGATGTTCGAGGGCACGTGTGAACTCGCCCTAAGATTTCATTTAGACCCGTGACGTATTTCAAGCTGATTGATATGGTGACGTTACTATTATTATTATTATTATTATTATTATTATTATTATTATTATTATTACCAGTATTATTATTGCCATCCACAGACGATCTTATTCTAAATTTTCATTTCTTAAATATAGTGACTTTAATTCTTGCTACCGTCAGGCAGTTTAATTCAGCTATAGAGACACCTGTTATTGGATGGGTTAATGATGGTTATATCTAACTTCTGCAGTTGGAAAATTTCTCCCAGTCCGTTAAAATTCATCTTAAAATAAGAATAAAGCGAAAAAGTATATCAAAGCGAAGGATTTAAACTTCCTTTCACAAAATTCACTCTTATTTCAGCCAATTTACAGTGTCCTTGGCTCGTGCTCTCTTGAGGTGTCATGAGGGAGACTGATGTAGGTGCTCCGGAATGTTGTATTTTTTTCCTCCCCTCCTGACAGCGGTGGTTATATTTATATTAATCTTGCTGCTGTCATTTGGCTGTACTCAAATTAAGGGATACCGGTACCTGTCGTAGTGTAGGGGTTATAAACAATCTACCATTAATACGTTCAGCATCATGGCGTCTTGTTTAGTATATTTTATCGTCCGCTAATCGTTATGTCAGGCTTTGAGGATACCCGTCGCGTTACGAATGTTAAGCTCCTTGAACCTGTTGGTCTTTCATTGGGTCATTCCTGTTATCTTTGGACGATCATTTGGTATTAGTGTGACTGACGAGAAAAACAGGTCATTCTGTTAAAAGGGACAATATTGTTAGTACGGGGATTATCTCTCTCTCTCTCTCTCTCTCTCTCTCTCTCTCTCTCTCTCTACCTTCCAAGCAGTGGTTCTCGTAAACCCTTTCATTACGAGGAACTTTTAAAATATCTAGTGTAATATAGTGTATTCTGTTACGGAGAAGACAGCGAAAGTCGTCATTAGAAAAGATTTCATCTGAAGAAATTAGTCTATGGTAGTTAGAATAACAAAGACGTCATCGTGCTAAAAGGGGCTAAAAGTAGTGTGTCATCATCCCCTTTGGTTTTGTCAGATGATACGTAGAACTCGTGATTCCACTTTTTTTTTTTTTTTGCCACTGACATTTATGAACCTTTTCAAAAAAGTGGTAATTCCCCCCCCCCACACACACACGAGTGCGAACGCGTAGTGACCAGTTTGGAAGAAAAATAAAAAGCCCTTCATTGTCCTCATCTTCAATTTTTTTTTTCTTTCCCCATTCACCCACTGCATTCAGTCCCTCAGCCATTTTCACTACGGTATGATCACCCACCAACCTTTACAGTGTTTTCCCTCAACCAAATATTCGCAAGTTCACAGTTTTTCACCAGTTGCAATCTCTCCCCAGCCACTGAAATATGCCCCAAGCTCTGAAATATCCCCCAACCTCTGCAGCGTCGCCGGTCACTCCACCCTTTGCAGTCTCTCGAACATCTGCTGTGCTCCTCCTCCACACCCCCACCTCAGCTTGCCTACAGTATATGCCTCCCCGCCAACCCTTACAGTCTGCCACAGCCATTCTAGTCTTCCCCCAGTCTTTGCCATGATCTCCCAGCCTTGCAATTCCTCCAGGCTGTCCAGCGCTCCACCCCCATCTTCTGCCATCTGCCTGCACGCAACGTTTGCAATCATATATCTCAATTGGCATTACTAGTACATTATCTCACACTTATATCTGCATTCTCCCCCAGTCATTGCAATCCTCCCTAACCTCTACTGTCTGTCTCCCTCAAGCCTTGTTGTCATGTCTCTAAAATCCATTGTACTGTCTCCCAGTCCATCTCTGCAGTTTCTCCTCAGCCTTTGCATCTTCCCCCAACCTCTGCTATCTGTCCTTCCCGTAACCTCTGCATTCATCTCTTTCAAAAACCATTAAGCTCTCTCTCCCCTCCATCTTTGCAGTCTTTCTCCCCTAGCCTTTGCAACTCATCTTTCCCAGCATGTGCTATCTGTCCCCCCTCACCGATCTTTGCAGTCGTATCTTTGAAAAAGAACCAATACGCCTATCTCTCACGCTCACAACTTTCCAAATATGCAAACTCTCTCTCAGAATCTCCCCCGACCATCAGGACATTTTTCGGTTGTGTGGACTTCAGTTGTATGTATTATTTTTCTTTTTATATTACATCCTGGTATTTTTTTTCTTATTGATAAAGCATTTACGACTATCTATAATATGTCTGTTCATATATTTATGTAGGCCACTGGATGTAGTGCTGCTTTCAGGTTTCTGCCTTTTCCTCTCATCCATCCTTCTTTCCTTGCATCCTCTTGTCTTCCTTTCCTTCATTCTTCCTCGTACTTATGCCTGCGGGTGACTGTACACTCCCTCTTCTGTCTCTCATTCTTTCCTCTTCCTTCTGCCTGTGGGTGACTCTACACTGAGTGACAAGCCAAATGGTTTCCTGTACACCAGGAAACCATTTACTACGCTGGGTGGTAACCATATAACCAAATTTTGGCGCCTGGTGGTTTAGTGGGTAATGTAGGCGCTCCAATCGGATTGAACCGATGTAGGTTTATATCCAAGGGGTGGTTGGGGTTTATTGCTCACGTAATGCCACACAGGGATGAGTGAGGCTGGTCACTTTCATCTTAAATGCCAGGACCAACTTGCCTAGCCCCGGGTTCCTGCGCTCCTCATGGGGGGAAATAGGATTGGATGATGGATGGATGATATCTGTTCATCTGTCTGTCTGTCCATCTGTCTGTTTACCAATCTATCCACTTTTTCTTATCATTATATCTATCTGGTGCGCACACATTCAATAGCTGCCACTGCACGGATTTTATTGCCTTCCCCTTAGTTTTCCGTTTCTCTCTCTCTCTCTCTCTCTCTCTCTCTCCCAACGGTCAGAGGTCCCTATTTTCGTCGTTTTTGTTTTCTGAACGACTGTTCATCAGCGATTTATTTTGCATATTCCACTTTNGTAGGCTGTCAAGTATGATTTATGGGTCTGCACACTATTTATTACTAGTCGCAAGGCGTGTAATGCAAAAAGGGGCAACCAGTGAGAAACACTCTCTCTCTCTCTCTCTCTCTCTCTCTCTCTCTCTCTCCCAACGGTCAGAGGTCCCTATTTTCGTCGTTTTTGTTTTCTGAACGACTGTTCATCAGCGATTTATTTTGCATATTCCACTTTAAGAACTTAGCAAGGTCAGGACAACTCTGTCCTGGCTAACGATAGACGATATTATTGTGCTGAATCATAGGAGCCTGAGATTGCCAAAACTGTTTATATAAATAGCATAAAAGAGAATATTAAGGTGTAGCATTCAAAATTAGTTCCTCGGGAGAAAGTGTTGCAAATTCTGCTATGCCAGAAAGAAAACAGCTCAGACACACGCGTTTTGTAGGCTGTCAAGTATGATTTATGGGTCTGCACACTATTTATTACTAGTCGCAAGGCGTGTAATGCAAAAAGGGGCAACCAGTGAGAAACACTCTCTCTCTCTCTCTCTCTCTCTCTCTCTCTCTATTCTTGTTGCTGCCTGATGATTTTACTCAGCTGAGAGACCCATTTAGTGTTGAGCTTTGAATTTATNAACAGCTCAGACACACGCGTTTTGTAGGCTGTCAAGTATGATTTATGGGTCTGCACACTATTTATTACTAGTCGCAAGGCGTGTAATGCAAAAAGGGGCAACCAGTGAGAAACACTCTCTCTCTCTCTCTCTCTCTCTCTCTCTCTCTCTATTCTTGTTGCTGCCTGATGATTTTACTCAGCTGAGAGACCCATTTAGTGTTGAGCTTTGAATTTATCTCCATTGAATCTCTCGTACGAAGACTTAGCATATATTCTTGCTGCTGTCGGATGAATTCAGTCAGCTAGGCTAAAGAGAGGCAGGTCCTCGGTCGACCAAGCTGAATAAAATCGTCTAACTGTAAGGTGAATAAGGTAAAGAAAGCATAATTTTACGTTGTTTGTCTTCCCTGTCGACATATTTTAAGATATGATCCCTCTAAAAGAAATTATTACCTTCGTCATATGCAGAAAGTGATCAGTAAGTTTCATAACGATGACCAGTTTTCTGTTTGATTAGTGTTCCATTCGAACGATTTAATTTGGCTAAGGAAGGGACCTTCTTGCTGTAGGGGATAACACCTTCTCCTTGGGGGGCCTTCTAAGCAAAATTCAAGTTTGGCGTTAACCTGAACATAATACAAAGTACGGTGCGTCATTTGCTAAAAAAAAAAAAAAAAAAATGGCCTATATAAACCGGTGATTTCTTTTTCATTGTGTTCTTCCCATGCCCTGGCGATTTTTTTCTGCCTATGATAGAATGTTCGATCTGGAGAAGTTTAGATGGAGATAGTCCTAAGAAGCTCCTTCAGTATAAGAGGCCGTTACCTGAGTTGGGGAAAAAAAATCACCCTGTAGCAGCAAGAATACACATCACCCGAAATCAAGAGTTTAATAGAAACTGTTTTTATTCCTTCACCCCGAGGGGTCTCTCCTAAAATAAAATGTATGGCGTTAACCAGAATTAAATACAAAGAGTTTCCTCGTGTTGTGAAAGGGTTGATATCTTTTTAAATTGGATATGGATTAATGCTATGGCCGTCCTGTTCTGTCCTGCCTCGGGTGATGAAAACCGCCCACTGAACTGGACATTCAATCAGTGTTCCCCCTACATATGACATATGACGTCATTCATGAAAACCTCAGAGCTCTGAAGTCATAGGAAGTCAGGCGCTTGATTGCAATAGGATGTTCCCGTAGCCAAACAGTAAAAAATACCGTACTGCGTTGAATACCATACCTTTCTCGAAATTTTGTTTTCCCACAAGCGTATTATAGCTACCTCACTGTACCGATTCCCTGGCTGTCTTGTCCTGCATGCCGGTCCATACAGTCAGGTCTTGATTGTCAGCTTTATTTTGAAGGTAATTTTTCCATGTTACGTACGGTAGTGAGTCTTTTCAATCCGATGATTTTCTTTTCATTCTTGAAACTACCTAACGATTATGTTCAACTTAGGACAGTCCTCTAGCAGCCAGGGGGTTAATGACGACTCTGTCTAACTTCTCTAGTTCGAAAACACCCTGTAAAGCTGAATAAAACCGTCTGATGGCAGCAGTAACTGAATACAAAATACGTCATCGTAGTGAAGGGTTGATGTTTTTCGAATTGGTACTGGTATTAGCTTTCTCCGCCGTATTTGTGTTTCTGCTTAAAAAAGAAAAAACGATCTCTCTCTCTCTCTCTCTCTCTCTCTCTCTCTCTCTCTCTCTCTCTCTCTCTCTCTCTCTCTCTCTCTCTCCTGCTAACTCGGCTCCATCGTTCGTGTTAAAATGAATGGGTCATGTAAAACAACCGGACATGGCCTGTTTCTTCTTTCTACAAGTTTTAGAGTACAAAATGGCGAACATTGTGAAAAAGCAGAGGTTGAGAGCTGTGTATATTTAGACTCATTGTTGTTTATTCAATATACATGGCTTGGTTTGTGATAGAAGTTTTTTAATAAACAGTTATTTATTTTTATTCAGAGAGAGAGAGAGCCTGCACGTGCATAGCGACCTGCCTGGCGACAAGAGGGTGCCCGATGTGCCAGTGACGTCACATGTCCATCACTCTTTATCTGCCTTCTGGACATCACCCACACCTTGCTCTCTTCCCGCATCCTTCCCCCCGTCCTCTCTCTCTCTCTCTCTCTCTCTCTCTCTCTCTCTCTCTCTCTCTCTCCATGGCTTCTCTACTCATTCTCTGTTCATCATTCCCTCTTCTTCCTCTCTCCCTCTTCCTAGCTCCATCACTTTCCCATTGTCCTCTTCTCCCTCACTCCCACTTGGGTATCATTTTCCCTTCCTTCACTTTCTCCCTCTCCGTCCTGCCTCCTACCTTTCTCTCTCTCTCTCTCTCTCTCTCTCTCTCTCTCTCTCTCTCTCTCTCTCCCTATGCCACTCCTCACTTTTTTTGTTTATGTGTCCGACTCTGGGCATAGGCTTTACAGCCTGCTATCAAGGCCCAGCCGTCCTCATACACCTCTACATGTCACCACTTCGGCGCTAACACCCACCGTCCATATTGAATACATGCTAGGGCTATCTCATACAGGACTGGTGTATTGGTATTAGCGGGGTTATTTTTACGACATGTCGGCGGGTCTTCTGGTAGATCAGTAAAGCCTGATTTTAATGAAATTCAAATCCTTAAACTGTTCCCTGCCTCAGCGAGGATTCGAACCTGGGTCCCACGGGACTGCAAGCCAACTCCTCTACCGATCGAGCTACCGCCTCACTATTCTTCTTCCCTCATTATTTTTCACACCCTTGATCTTTCGCCATGCCACTCCCTCTTCCTCCCCAGTGCCACTCCCTGTCTCGTTTTACTTCCTTTCCTGCTTCCCCGCTCACTCCTTTCATCCCCCTTTGTCCCCTCCCCCGTGCTCTCTCCTCCTGCCCCCGTTCCCTCACTCCCTGCCGCTCCCCCTCACTCCATCTTCTGTCACTCCCCCTTTAAATCAGTTTCTCATGTACATATTTTCCCGTTTAAAATAGAATGGACTGTTGGGCTTGCTGTTATATAACTGAATATTTGCACCCCGTACAAGGTGTAAAGCGAAGTGTCATGTAGGGTGTTGATAAAGGTAGCCCTTTAGTGGGAAGTATTGTTAGTTTGATGATGAGGATGAGGATATTTACTGAAAGAGATGATGGAAATAATGGTTGTGTCCAATGAAGGAGATTTTTGCTGTTTGTAAGCTGTGTAGGGAGAATGGGAATGATGGTATGCTACTTAGTATGGTGGGTGCCGTACAGAGATATAATGTTTGAGATACGTTGGAAATTATAGTAGAGAGTATTACCGAACATAAGGTGTGTATATCAACAGGACCTTAGATATTCTGCCGTACTGAATAGCGAGTAGTTGCGGGAAAGTAGTTTATAAGGTTTGTGGCTGTAGAGCATTACCGTACAACTGATAGCTTGAATAGCCCATACTAAGTACAAGAGAAGGTATTGTGTGAGGTTTTTGTTAAGTATCGTATATAACTTACCTCGGATGGACTGTCATGCCAAAAACAAGGAAATCCATTGTAAAAAACGATGAGTATAGAAGTGTTGACATTTAGAGACTAGTGACAGACAAGGAAGAGGAGAAGGATGGAGGGAAGGAAGGAGAACGGGATGGAGGGAAGTAGGGAGGGAAAGCAAGACGGAAGGGGTGATAAAAGATTAGATTACATTCTTTTTCATCACCCTGACAGCGCAGTTTGTTTAGATAAAGCTCCTTAAATTGTTGCTTGCTTAGTGTGTTGTTGCTTTGTGGCTGAAAGAGGGGGAGGGCGATGTAAAGAATGAATAAGAAGATATTGAGAGGGGAAGGAGGTGCAAAGAAGGAATGATGAGAGAGAGAGAATATGATGGAAAACTGCTGATGTTTTTCAACCCCAAATTTTTCCCAGCCTTTTATTATTGCGTATTATGACAGGATTTTTAGGGATCGTGTCGCAATGATTTTGTTATAGAGATAGGGTTCTGTTTTGATGGTAACCCCTTCAGTATTTTATGGGATTTTCATTGTATTCCGAGAGAGAGAGAAAGAAAAACCGACAAGTTTGATCCTCCTCAGTAAGAAATACGACGAAACAGAGTTCAAACTGAATGAACTGTTTTATCCCTTAGAGTCCACCGAAGGAGAGAGAGAGAGAGAGAGAGAGAATGCCCCATGTTTCATCTTCCTAACAAATAAAGTAGAAGTAGCTACACGTAACGCGTTGAAGGAACAGGAAGCAAAAGGAATGAAAACTGAAGAGAGAGAGAGAGAGAGAGAGAGAGAGAGAGAGAGAGAGAGAAGCTACAAGCAACGCGTTGAAGGAACAGGAAGCAAAAGGAGTGAAAACTGAAGATATAATACATCTTGAAATTCAGCAAAGCGTGGCTGCTCTAGACAGATACGGAGCAAAGGGGGGACTGGGGATGTGTAAGATAATCGTGTTTGGGTCGCGTCTTAGTTTATTCTTGCTACAGTCGTCCTATTTTTCTTACTAGTGAAGGTGTTGATGAAAGCTGTGTATATATATCCAGCCCGACACCTCTGTTTAGGGAAGGTTTCTTAGGTACAAGCTTAGTCTTGACAACCCGGAAACGTTTTACTTTAAATAAAACTATCTTGCTCTAGTCAGGATGAAATAAAAAATGTGCCCAGTTGAAAGAGTCATTAAATTCGTATTATATATAAAGACGAAGGTATGCGTACAAAGTCATCGTTGTGAAAGAGTTGTTCGTATGCATGTAGGGGGGGGGATGTTTCTGCGGGTTACTGAAGAACGTGCACATTTTTACACACGACCGACGTCATCCCACAGAATAGGTTCAGCGCGGTGGCTAGTGCAGATACCAGGGAGGGGGGGGATGTAAGATTATTGTGTTTGGGTGGTTGAGTTAGTCTTTGTGTGTGTGTGTGTGTGTGTGTGTGTGTGTGTGTGTGTGTGTGTGTGTGTGTGTGTGGTAGTTTCCACTATGTATTCAAGCTCGGTCACATCCTCCAAACATTGGTCAGCACTGTGATGTCTTTATCGTTTTTTCCTTGCAGCCTGCAACCGATTTTATTTGGCTTGGGAAAAGACTAGAGTTGAACTGCATGAGATCCCCCCTAAGTAAAAAAAAAAAAAATGATTTCAGGATGGCATTAATAGAACAGAAATATTTTAGTAGATGGATTAAACCTTTCATTACAATGATGTATATATTTTAGTATTTTCTGGTACCTCGAAGTGATATTGAGGTATGGAGAGGCCTCACATATTGAAGGGGATGTGATGTTCAACAGGGAATTCGAGAACATGAAGCGAGGAAGGGATGCGCTGGGTTGGTGGCGGAGTCGGAGAGAGAGAGAGAGGGGGGGGGGGAGAGAGTAACTAGAGAAAGGGCGAGAAGAGAGGGAGGGCTATGGATCTGTGGAGCTAAGGGGGTGGGGAGCTGTATGGAGTGAAGGGAGGTTGAAGGGTTGTGGCAGTGTGGAGAAAGAGAATCAGAGAAAAAAAATAATAGTGATGAAGCATGGTGGGTAAGAGAGAGAGAGAGGGAGACGGGGGGGGGGGAGTGGAACCAACACGTGCCGCCACCCTAACGCCCTCACTCGTCCTCCACTTGTTGGAATCTAAGTTCCCCACTCCTTCCCCTCCACCCCACCTCTTCACATTTTCCCTCACCCTCCCTTCTCCTATTTTCCCCTCCCCCTCGAGCCCACCTTTTCACATTTTTCACTCCCCCCTCCCCTCTTCACATTTTCCCCTCCTCCTCCCCTCTCCACATTTTCCCTTTCCTCTCCCCTCTCCACGTTTTCCCCCTCCCCCTCCACCCTATCTCTCCGCATTTTTCCTTCCCCCTCCCCTTCGACGCGTGAGACACCCCTCCCCCCATTCCTCCTTGTCCTCGTCCACACGTAGCCCGCTCCTTTTCATTTCCCTTCCCCTTTTCCACACGTTACTTGTCTCCCCGTGCTATCTATCCCATTCCCTACCACAACTTTCCTTTACCTCTTATGATATCCCCTTCCCTACCGTTTATATTTCCTCCTCAGTCTTTACACACATTCCCTCACTTCACCCACGCTTACCTCTCCCCTTTCCTCCTCCCATCTCCACACTCCCCGTCTCTCCTTCCATTCTTCCTACATTCCCCTTCCCCTCCCTCTTACCACACTCTCCCTCTCACCCACACACGTTACTCGTTACTCTCCCTTTCCACAGTCCCCTTCCCCCGATTCATACTTTCTCCGACTAACCTTCCATATTTTCCAGATTCTTTACACACTTTCCTCTTCCTCCTCCCTCCCCTTGCACACTTCCCCTTTCCACCCTTTCCGATCTCCCCCGTGCACACTTTCTTTTCCTCCTGCCTCTCTCCACCCTTCCTCCTTTCTCTCCACGTTATCTTCTTTACTTTCTGTCCCTCCCGGTTTCCGTATTCCCCTCATCCACTTTCCACACCCCCACTAGGTTTCCATCTCAAATTTTCTTCTTTACCGTCGTGACAGTTCCTCACTCCCTCCTTCTTTATAGCCACTCCTTTCGGCGTCTACATTTCCCCTTTCACACTTTCAGCTTTACACCTCCCGACTCCACTGTTCCCTCTCTCCCTTGTCCCTACTTTGCCCACTTCTCCCCTTTACCTCCTAAACTTCCCCTTCCCTCGTCCCTTTCCCCCTTCTTCCTCTTCCTCTTTTCTCCTTCCTCTTCCCCATCTTCCCCTCACTTTTCTCTTTCCCCTTTTCCTCACCGCTTCCTTCCCTGTCTTCCCCTCACTATTTCCTTTCTCCCACTTCCCAGTCCTACTACTCTTCCCTCTTTACTCTCCCTCCTCCACAACTCGCTCCTTCAACCTTCATTCCTCCCTTTTCCTATCCCATATCTCTCCCTCTTGCCTCCATACATCCCTTTTCGCACCTCCTGCCTCTCCCATAGTCTACCTCTCATTCCTCGACACTACCCTTTAACACCTTTCCTTCCGCACTCGTCTATCACTTCAAGACCTCGCACACCATCTTCAGCCCATCCCAGTCCCCCCATCCCCCCTTTCCCTCGACCTTCTCTCCACAGGTTCCCTTTCTTAAATGTTACTCTCACCACTACGGTCAAACTGAACAATTTATTTTTTAGTCGTCTAGCGGTGGTAATTTGGAGTATTGGAAAGCTAGGTTAATTGGTAAATGTGGAACTAAATTGCTCTTACCATACTGTTATTTAATTGTTTGGACTGTTACGTTCCGCTTATATATTTGCTTTGGTATGTGGAACTAAATATAACTGCTATTGTTTTGTTAGACTCAGTGTTAATTTTTGGGTTGCTATGCCGTTCCTTCCGCTTTGTGTTTACCAGTGCCAGTGTTATTGTGGCAATGGCATTTCGCAAGAGGTGGTTGTGGGATTATGTGGCGTGGGAGTGGGCCATGAGGGTGGTCTATATAATGGGTGTGTGTGTTCACTGAGTGTGTAGTTGTGATATGTGTAGGTATAGATTTCCGTTGAGCACTAATAGTTGTAACCCCATGCTCATCTGAAAGTGAACTCGGTGGACTGCAGGCTGAAGTTGCCCAGCTGATGCAGTTCACCATCGTCCTTTTGGGGGACAGTGAGGTAGCTGAGGGACGTTTGTATAACCAGACAGTGGGACCAACCGGTTATATCGGTGCCGCCGCGAGAAGGCGTCCCTCCAGTACCCAGCCGAGGAGAAATAGGTATATATATAGGCTATTTGGGATTGTATGAATGTGAGGAGATTGTATGGCTTTGTTTGAAATGTTGATGTGGGCTGAGGGGGGGAAATGAGATTGCGTTTGCGTAGGTATGGATTTGTGTCGAGTGGACGAGGAAGTGTGTGGGATGGAAAGGAATGCGTAGAATGGGTATGACTGTCGATTGAATGTAGACGTGCGATTTGCGTAGGTACCTGGTACGAATGTGCGTCGAGTGGAAGTAGGCTAGGGTATGTGGGAAGAAACGAAATGTGTGGAGTGGATGTGACCTTGTGTTGAGTGGGTGTGGGTGTCGATGAGTCGAGAAGTGTTATTTGCGTTGATAGGGCTTTGTCGTATGGAAGTGGATGTATGTAGACTGATATAAATTTATAGGATGAGTGGGTGTGGATCAGTGAAGTCTTGTTTTGCGTAGATTGGAATTGTGTCGCTTCGAGTGAATACATATGGAGCTGAATCAGTTTGTGGAATAAATGTGCCCTGGTACCGGGTATCTAGAGGATGTGGGTGTGAGCTGAGTGTGGAAGTATTATTTGCGTGCCGTAGATAGGGCTTTGTTTCTAGTGGAAGTAACTTAAGTGCCGTATAACCTTGAGTAAAAGTGGGTGTTGATTGTGGTGGTTGTGGAGTGGTTATGGATGTGTAGGCTAGGCCAATTAGAGTTTATATGGATTTGTTTCTGGAGTGGTCTTCAGGTGTGTTTAGTCAGGTATAGATGTGCATAATACTACTAAAATGCATGCTGACTGAATGGAAGAAGTGACTTGTGTGAGTGGATTTAATGTTGGTGGATAAATTAGTAGTGTGTGTGTGTGTGTGTGTGTGTGAATCTGAAGTGGTTTAGGTATGATTTTGGTTTTGATTTTGGAGAGGACGTAGCTTTGGTGTGGGCGTTGGTGTGTAGTGAATTTGCTATTGCTTGGATGTGAATGTGGAACACATTTGTATGTGTGGGTGTGAAAGAAGTGTTAGGCATTAAGTGGGTCCCCAGAGAGAGAGAGAGAGAGAGAGGGAGGGAAGGAGGGAGGGAGGGGAGTGCCTCTGTGCGAGACGGGGTACAACCAACCACCATATTAAAGGGGACCGCGTCTAGTGCACAACACACGCTCTCGCCCACACTCCCGAGCCCCGCCTCTGTCTTCCCATGCTCATGCTCGGTCCCTTCATGCAGCAGCGCTTCCACACCGGCACCTCACCTCCGTTATGCTCCACCTCCATGCTCCATGTTCTCGCTTCCCACTGTGCTCCACCTCACGTACATAATGTTCCACCTCATGTCTGGCATGTTCCACCTCCTTATCTTCATCATGTTCCACCATCATTATTCTCCATCGCCTCACCTCCAATGTGCGCCACTTCTTCACATCCATCTTGATCAACCTCCACTTCACTTCCATCGTGCTCCTCTTTGTCACTTCCATCATGCTTCACCACTTCTCCGTCATCCCCCACCACTTCACCTTCGTTATGCTCCATCTCCTTACCTCTGTCGTGCTCCATCTCCTTACTTCCGTCATGCTCCATCTCCTTACTTCCGTCATGCTCC
>JAGKTI010017094.1:0-18811 GCA_018397915.1 Birgus latro | reverse complement strand
TCAGTGGGGGGGACCCTCCGTGGGCAGCAAGCAAAGGTAATCTCAATGTGCAGGAACAGACACCTACTGTTCCTAACTAATAGGGAGAGGAGGAAAGTGAGAAACTAGCTGTCCTATCGAGCACCAGAAGGGTGAAAAAAAAAAAGCTATTGCCGGTGAGGCAGCCCTGTAAAGCTAGAGGAGAGCTCAGGAGAAACGCGTCTTCACTCTCCACGACCATGCAGCAAAGTCCTCGCCCCGGGAATGGGTTAACACGAGCTTTTACTTAATTGAAAGTCTGTCTCTATACCAGCTTAGGGAAATTATGATAGAATTCACCCAGCACGTATTATACTTAGATTTCTCTTGCTACTTAAGACACAGGAAAGCACTTGTTACAATTTCCCTTCGAGTACAGCACTGTACGGCACTGATACATTGATACAATTTACGTTAACACCTGGTGTCAACTAGACACTCACCTGGTCGGCCACCTACCTCGACTGGAGTCGGCCGCGTTACAATACACTGAGAGGGGAGACTGAGGTATTTCCTTCCTAATTCACTGGCGTGCCTCTACACTGGGGGGGTGGGGGGAGTTACACCAACAAAGGGATGGCATGATTAATATGATGTGGTTCTGTAGTCACGGTGGCGTTTTCTAATGTACCGATACACTGAGGAGGGGTAAGTTAACATAGACCAAGGGAATGGCACAATCTATACAATATTATCGTTCTATGAGCCACAGAAATATATCACTCACTGAGGGGGTTTCATGGGACTCCACTCGAGGTATATGCTAAACCAGGGGGACAAACATGTCCGTCAAATCTTACACTCGGGGTTCCTGGTTGAGTTAAAAGTATTACACTCTATAAGTAATCACTAACGTACATGTACACTTAGGTTTACAATAGCGCACACTGTTTTTGTTCACTTGATACACTTTCACTGAAGAGCTTTTGGTAGGTTCCTCAGTCTGGACGTGGTTGGCGGTGCCACCTACTTTGGGGGCGTGCCTACCTTTGTAGGGTTCGGCATTTGTCGGCCTCGTGGACCAAGCACCTCCTACATCACTAGTGGAGGAGGCCTGCTGGTGATTTTAGTCCAAGCCCGTTTACCATCTAGGGCGGGACTGTTGCCTCCCCACGTGTTTGATGTGCGTGGCTTCCCGTAATGCTGGGAGACGGGAGTCCTGGAGGTTGAGCGATGCTGTACGGTGCGCCCTGCAGCTAGCAATACACCTCTTTGGTCCCTTATTCTGGCTAGACGGGCGGCCTGGTTGGGCCCGACCAGGTCAATCGGCTGGTCATGCGTTGGCTAGGGTCAAGTGGGCACTGGGGAGCCTGGTGGCTCCTATCGTCCTGGAGTCGCCCTTGCCCGGGTTCCCCGGTGGTTACCCGCGTATACTCTCCCGCTACCTCTGGGGTTGCCAGTGGTTTTCTCCCTGGCACACAACCTCCCCTTGTTGGGCTCCATGGTGGGTGGAGGGGTAGGGGAATGAAGTTTATGAAGTTTCTTAATGGGAGAATTCAACAAAAACACTGTTGACGACACCTCATCTGTCCCTGGCAATTCCTCAGGACTTTCCTCCCTCATTGCCACTCTAGAACCTTTCCAGGCCTCTGGTGACTTTCCTCCTTTGCCCCAGCGTTCAACTGGGACTAGGAGGAGGCCACGTTGGGTTGGTTCGGCTCTCGGGTTCGGCCCTCTGCAGGTGGCTTAGCACTAGATGTCGATATTTTTGACCTGTACCGAGCCATTGTTTCAGCTTGTGGTTGCGAACCTGTAATCTCGACCCAGGGGGATGGTAGCCTCCTTATTGAGGTGTCCTCCCCAGCAGAAAGCTTTCGTCTCCAGGCTTTGTCTTCCGTATCTGCTACTGCTATATCTTGTGTCCCCCATGCCACATTTAACCAGCACAAGGGGGTTATTTACTCTCAGGACCTCCTGCGATACCCAGAGGCCCGGTTATTGGAGGAACTTCGCTCCTCTGGAGTAGTGAGTGTCAACCGGGCAGTGAAGAAGATTGACGGTGTTTTGACTCAAACTCCAACGCTTTTCCTGACATTCGAAAGATTGACGTTGCCTGTTTCAGTAAATCTAGCTTGGCTTTCACTTCCAGTGAAGCCCTATGTTCCAAACCCGAAGAGATGTTTCCACTGGCAGGGGTATGGGCATGTTAGCCACTCTTGTAGCCGTGCACAGGCTGGCCCTCCTCGTATCTGAGTCTCTTGTGGTGGATCAAACCATGCCAGTGACTGCCCAGGGCCCCTTAAATGCTATCATTGTGGAGGTCCTCATGCTGTCTCTTCGAAAAACTGTCCTAGGTACTGCCTGGAAAAAGAGATATTGTCCACACGTACACGAGAGAGGGTTTCGTTCCCTGAGGCCAAAAGGAGAGCTCAGACCCTCTTCTTTCAGCCTGGGGTTACTTATGGTTACTTATGCTTCAATACTTTCTAGAATACCAGTGCAACGCCATGGATCTCAGAAGCAACCTCAACCCACTCCAGTACCCCCTCCTTCAACTCAAGATATACAGAATACTGTCCCCAAGGTTACCGCTGTAAGTAAGGATGATGCTCATCTGACCGTTACCGCTGCTCCAGCTGTTCCCGCCCCAACTCCGGTGGCTGATGACTTACTCACTTCTGATTTGGTGCCTATGAATCAGGAATCTTCCCCTCTCGAGATGGAAGCCCCTGCAGGCCAGGTCTCAGCCTCTCCACCTCGGTCCACCAGTAATAATGATGTGCACTTTTCTACCTCTAAACGCCATCGTGGCTCCTCTGAGTCTTTGAGTACAGAAGATCCCCCAAGCAAGGTTTCACTCGTAGAGTCCTCCCCAACTAATGTTAGTCGTTCTGTGTGCCAGCCCTCGGACCTCGCCTCTGGGTCACGGAGGGCTTCTCAGGCGTCAGTTGAGTCTGGCGCCTCCTCCTCGGGAGCATCGGAAATCAAGTTTAAACTCAAATCATTCCTGACTGTCTGAAAGATAGTTCTGAAACTTCAGTTGGCTCCGTTTAGGATACCCTATTCGCAACTAACATATTTACTGCAAATCTGATATGTACTGGTACTTAGTCATTTGCTTATTGTTTTCTATTACGTTTTTATAAAATACTTTGTATCTTGTGAATATATAAATTAGAGAATGTGCATTATCGCTAACAGAAATCTGGATATTCTGTTATCAGTTCTTGGGGTGTCTGTATCTAAGTCATATCTGCCATCGTTTTACTTTTTCTGAGAATTTTTTATTTGATGGACGGAGGGGGGGCTCACTCCTTTACAAACCATCGTTGGAAAATTGTGTATAGTGGAAGACCTCCGGAGTAACCAGACGAGCTCACCTGGAAGGGGTCATTCAAATATTGTATTTCTGACAGTTTTTTTTTTTTTTTTAGCTTATCTGTCCAGGAATCATTGTTGGGGGGTGACGCACAGCGAATAAACTATCATAGAACTCGTACAAGGACATCAAAGCCATATCTGCCCTATTTCACCATTTTTAAGAATGTTTTCATTTGGTGAGGGGGCATCACTTACCTAAAAATCATGGTTGAAAAACTGTATATAGTGGAAAACCTTTCCAGTAACCAGACGAACTCACCTGGAATGTTTTTATTCAAATCCATGGAAAAGCTTAGGAGTTAAAGCACGCACACACACACACACACACACAGGCTTGACATTGCTGAACGATATTGGGTGCGCTGCCGAAAATACCATCCTTCTCCGTAGGTTTAATAGTAATAATAATAATAACCTTCCTTCCTTCACAGTCATTTTCAATCAGTAGCCAATATGATCATTTATAAAGCTTCGTCACACTTTTAGCAGCTCTGACGCTTGTTTTTTTTTTTTCCTTCGTCAGGAACTGTACAGGAATGAACAGGGGATGAGTCTGAGTCTGACGCGGCTCCGTGTGTCTGCGTCAGGTCAATACCGCTGTGAGATCATCGCAGAACACCCCAGCTTCCGTACTGAACACCACACAGCCACCATGATCGTCCTTAGTGAGTACCACCTTCTTGCACCAATACACTCAGATCACTGTACCCTTTTCTTTGAAAGGAAGAAGGAACCAAAACCCCAAAAGACTGTTCCCTCTAAGAAAACAAATTAATTATCTATCTGTCTAATGCCAGAAGTATTAATTCCGTAAGATGTGGCCACAAACAACTCGCCCCCAGGTTTCCCTGTTCCCCGTCATTTCTGTGCCCTCTCTCCAGCTAACCCCTCCCCCCCCCTCTTATACCTCTCCACTCCATCCCTCCACATCATCCTCAGCCTCCTCCTCCCTCATCCCCCTTCACCTAACTCACATATATTACTCTCCTCGTTAGTCTCTCGCTCTGCATCCTCTCCACGTGGCCAAACCACCTCTGTATTTCTCCTAACGCTTTCTAACACATCAACTTCCACACCACAGTGATCCTTCACTTCTTCATTTGTCAGTCTGTTACTCCGTGTTACCCCACATGCTCCTCTCAAATAACTCACTTCCATTGCTTTCACTCCTGACTTGTGTCCTTCCAACAAGGTCCAAGTTTCGCTTCCATACATTAGAGTTGGTATCTCAATAATAAATCATGCCGCACCTTTTTTACTTCCTTGCTCACTTCCCTATTTCTTTTCACTGCTTTCAAAGAACTAGCAACCTTTCTTCTCTGCTGTATCATTTCAAGCACTTCATCCTCCAAACTTCCATCCTTACTCATCACAATGCACACATATTTTCCACTCCTCATCATCCAACTTCACTGTGATTTCAGTGACTTCATTTCTCTCGAAGACCGTAACTTTTCTCTTCGCTACATTCACCTTTACATTCCGTTTCTTACACACATTCCCAGACTCATTCACCAAGCCTTGCAGTTCCCCTTCGTCTTCACTTACCAATACAGTATCATCTGGAGACAATAGAACAGGAAGTTTCCAAATGCTGCTCTCTCTCATTAGGACTACTCCAACATCCACTGCCCTTCCTTGTTCCTCTTTTGTAACCCCATCCATATACAGATTGAACAACCTCGGAGATATGGCACATCTCTGTTTCAATCAAACATTCAGATAGAAATACTCACTCAGTTCACCATTCACTCAGATTGCGGTATGAACACCCTCATATATACTCTTCACCGCATTCACAGCTTTCCATTTGCTCCATATATTCTTAATATTTTCCAGATTCCTTGTCTATCCACTCTGTCATATGCCTTCTCCAAAACCATGAAGGCCGCATACAACATTCTTCCCATCTCTAGAAACTTTTGCAGTAACGACCTAAGGATGAATATTTGGTCTACACAACCTCTTCCGTTTCTAAATCCTCCCTGTTCTTCTCCAACTAATCTTGTGTGTTATTTCTCTAACAGTCAATAAGTATCCTACCATACACTTTTCGTACTACACTAAGAAGACAAATGTCCCTGTGATTACCACACATTTCTTTTCTACTTTTCCATTGTGCAGGGGAATAATGACTGGTTGACGGTCGTATACAACAGGGTTGCCCCCCAAAAAACAAAGTAGAAACTGTTCACTTCCACAAGGCTATATATGTTCCTTATCATAACTGAAGGCACCATATGAAAAATCTGATGAAACGCACAATTTTTAGAGTTCACTTCTGATGCCGTAATTCCGAAAAATGAACTGAAAACACAACATCGATGGATTTTCAACAAAAAACGAAATATGTATTTTCAACGTTTCCAAACATGGACATTCTTGATCTGAGTGCTAAAAGAACACACTTCAAATACTAGTATAGGAATAATCCATCACTTTGTCTTCTTCACAGCAGCTTCCATCGGAACTGGCAATCTTTTCAGGTGGTCAGCAACGAGCCGCAGTATGTACTGCTTTTGAGTCTCTTCTCTTGTCAGGACATTGTTGTACAACTATTTGAGGACTACACCTTTCTCGGCACAGTTGTTAACAACATTCAAATGTCTGCACTTGGCCAGAAGTGACATACCTGGGGTCTGTCAGCCAAAGGTTGGGTGAATTCGCCATGAACGCCCTGGCATCATCTTGACCTGTCACAGAGGGTAGGTTGAAAAACTTCAATGAATGTCTGGTGATGTAAATTGCCAGTGACGTGCGGTGGTCGAACGCATCACCATCGAAAAGTTGTGCCAGGTTCTGACGACGAGGTCGGTCGAGGGTTTTCTGCCATAGCTGCTTTAGTGGCGTCGTCAACATGATGATAAAAGAAAGTGAGAGGCGCCAGATGCTCAGAGAAGTACCACAAATGGCGGCACGATGACTTGGCAGCTGCCTCCGCCACGATGCGATCAACCATACTCTTGGAGCAGAGAAATCAGCTTCTTGTCGTTGAAGGGGGCCTTCTCTGGATGCAGTGACTCATGCAAACAGTAGGTGCATACGAGCAAGACAAACAGACTTACTCTTGTGACATCAGCTGTCTCCCTCGCTATCAAGTTCATTTGTTTCCTGAATAGAAAAATCATCAGTGAATATATTGCTTTTGCCATCCAGCCCGCATTGTGCACAATGCCTGGAGCATGAACTGTTTGCTTATCACCTGGAAAATATCTCAAGACCATACGAGAGAGCTGTAATGACTCTCTATAATCATCTGTTGGGAGCTGACTGTTCATGGCATCAGTACAGAACAAAATAATTTCTTCACGTAGACCTTCGGGCATCCCAACGAACAATGCATCTCCAGCAGGATATAAATCAGTTTTATCAATACCTGGCCAAAGTTTTTGGAAGCTCCTGAAGATTCCGACTTCAAATCCACTGCTTGGCCCTAGAGAAATACTGAAGACAGCAAACAGCATCAACTCGGACACATGTTGGCAGGCAGTCCAGATGAGCTCTTTGTCCAAAGCTTTTTCGATTAGACTGCATACTCCCAGCTTCAGGCCTGCGTTAGCTGCGGTTGTATCAAAAACAAGCCCCTGAATCAATGGTTTTAGATTCCATTCATCCAGTGTTTAGATGCATGCATTGCACTGCGCTTTCCCAGTGCTGCTGTTTATCACGAGAACCCCTAGAAGTTGCTCTGTCTCACTGCCAGTCACCAAAATGGCAACTCAGTCCACTGGGGATTTACTGTCTCCAGCGATATCTGGGAGCAATTTACCATCCCAGTGTAGAAGTGGAATATCTGGTCTGAGAGCAGCCCATTGATCAGCTGCTGCTTTTTGCGAGTGGTAGCTCGTGCTCACTGTATAGTATTTCGAGACAGTATCACAGACCCCAGGTTATGACCGAGCCCTTGTGTGACAGTGCCAATGCCGAATATGGCTGAGCAATTAGGCAGTTTGACACGATCAAGTGCGGCAGCTTCTTGCATAGTTTCAATGGTTTTCTTAGCTTTACTTTGCTGTCTAATTTGTTTGGACATCAATGGCCCTTGAAATTCACCCTCAGACTCTGCTGATGAGGAAGCGCTACAACCTACAACGTCAATAGAACTTGATGGTACAGTCATTTCCATCTTCTGTGCAATGAGCTTGCATTTTTCTTTTTGAGCACTGGCTTGATCACTTCTATGCCACTTACGAGCCTCCGTATTTGCAAAGATTCTGTCCACCCTGGACATACTCCCGCTGAAGAGATTCTGTTGCTGTAATTGCAGGAACTGTATATCCTCTTCGTTTGTCATAGTCAGCAGAGCATCCCTTGGAGAAATATTAGTTTTGTGCGTTTTTTCTTGAAGTTTTGCTCTTTCACCCGGTACCCTGGTTTCAGTAACAATCTGTTGTTCTTCAGTACATCGTACTCTTTGTGATGCTTCTGGAGCTTGATAATACCCGAGTCTACCCTTTGGGTTGGGATGCGCTCTTTATCCCAGATCGCCATTACCGTTATGATGGTGAAACATGAAGTTCCTGAGGACATCGGCATTAGTTGGCAGGGGACCACCCAGCATATCTTTCTTGGGCTTGCCCTGAAGCCATACATTTGGACTGCTTCTTGTCATAGGCATGATCTGTGAATGGAACACACTGATAAGCAAGGTTTTATTATAATTATCGAAAATAATGCTCATCAGAACATTATTTTGATATATTAGCTTCAATTCGCCCCGCATCTGGATACTTATGATCATATGCTGGAGACAGTGATTTTTAAACACTGCGTTTGGTATTAGAAATATTCTATTATTAATGAATCAAATATTCGTCAACAAGTGCCTGGTATGTGGAATGTAAAAACCCAATTTTAGCAAAGTAACTTTTTTGTGTCATTATTGGTACTTATAAAAATGATATAAATATTACTTGCCAGATCAGAGTAATTAACTGCTCGATGTCACGACATGCTAGTCATCAAGAGCACACCAATGTACGTACTGTGTGGAGAAATAGTCATCCACTGAGTGACTGATTGACCACTGAGTCATCAACGAGCCACCCAGCGCGCTGCGGCGTGGACATTATGTTTTTCCAGTTGTGCCGGAGTTTCCAACAGATGGCTGCTGCACGCAGCAGTGGTAGACGCATATTGCAATAAGTATGTCTGCCGACTACTGCTCAAGCTTTATTCAATGTTAGTTCGATAGTTGTCGGAGTATTAGGATAGTTACAGGCAGTTTCAAGCCATATATTCATTAGATGATTAGACATTTGTGATCAAACGTAATATCATCAGGATCACATATTTTTCCTCCAGGGAGTGACTTCTCAGTATGAGCCGATTTCCTTTTTTTTTTTTTTTTTTTTGCATGAAAGCTCCTTAAGTGATGCGGAACAAAAGTAACCTTGTGGAGAATAATAAATTTGAAAAAAAAAGTTTTTTGGTACATCTTTGGGCCACCCTAGTGTACAATGTACATAAAGTAATAAAATGGTCACTCGTAAATATCGAAATACCATTATTTTTCTCTCCTATGTAATATTTATGAAAAATAATAGTCAGAGTTGGAGATTATCGTACCTCACGCGAAACTGATGCACCCTCGTTGCGACATCACAGACCATACCTGGACCACAGCCGACCGCCACTCACAACAATGTCTGGGAATCACACTTAAGCACAGGTAATATTTCCGTGATAGTCAGCTGTTATTGTCATTCTAGGTATGTAAGATTTACTGTGATAGCTCTCTTAAAGATGAAGTATGCTATATTTGTGCTTTAGTGAAGAGTTTTGTCGGTTTTAGGGAGACAAGTAGTAATGGCGAACCTTGCGACAACCAGGTACCTGTAACACAGCTCTTTAGCACAAAGATTATATTTGATAAAGTCGTCGTAATGAGGTTATTTATGAACTGAGTATAAGTATTGCTAGGTGCTGACTCTGGGGGCATATAGGCTTGAAATTGAAATTGGGCAGTGATACATAAAGATGTCACAAAGACCGAGATATTTTAAGTTTTTTCCTCCTAGATAGGCCTGATCTTTGACAGCTAGACCTCTCTGAAGTACTTGGTCTTATGTACTGATGATGTTTAAACATCTTTTTAGTAACATCAGTTTGATTTGGAGAATAAACTTTTCACATCCCCATCAATGGCTTAAGTCAAAGTTAGGGTTGGTTTTGCTTGACAGGTGACTGGTAGGTTAGGTTAAGCTGTATATAATAGGCTACTATAATTTTAACCCTTCGTTAGTCCTGTGGGGTATTCAAACGTGGTTAGTCCGGTGGGGTGTTACAACACCCCAATACAAAAATACATGTAGTGTTACTAGCATGTAAAATATATTCACACTGCCGCTTCAGCATATCTCTGCAATCAGTAATGAAAAGATTGAATGCCTTGTAGGTGGTGTTTATTAATTTATAATAATAAAATACAATAAATTATAGTATCAGTAAAAAAGAACAAAAAACAAAACAAAAACAAATAGACTCATATCTCATTTGTCACGTAAGCATGCATAGGAAAATACATTTTGTGATTTTTAAAATCAGTATAATGATAAAAAAATATCCAAGAATAAGATAAAAAAAAAAAAACAATCTATATCCCAATATTATCTAAATGGTTAGTTTGATGGGGTGACTGGACACTTCAAGGGGGGAAGGGGGAAGTGCCCCTCTCTCTCACAACAGAAGAGGCAGGACTAAACCAATCCACATGCTCCCTCCCCTCACTGAATCAGGAGAGTACTGGAAGGGAGAGAAGTATTCGAGTTACCGGGTAGGAAATATGAGCTTTTAAAAGAATTTTGGGTGCCCAAACACCCCACCTGACTAACGAAGGGTTAATCACCCTATAGGTTCATACACACACAATTATCTGAAATCCTGCCTTTTTTTTTTTTTTTTTTGTTTATTTTGACTTAATAAAAATTCAGGATTCAGAGAAAATTTTTTCCAAAAGTTAGCAAAATTTTCCACCTGCAGCTTGACAACTTGCCTTGACAGACTTCTGTTTGTGCAAATATTGATTTACAAAACAGGTACATTTATTTGTGCTTTAAATAAATATTTATGCAAAATGGAAGTCTGTCAATGCATGTTGACGATCTGAAGGGTAAATATCTGCTAACTTTAGCATATTTTACCTCCGAAACCTGATTTTTTTATTAGCCACATATTTTTGACCGGATTTCAGTGCCCATGAACCTCCATGGTGATAGAAAGTATATCCATCCATCCATCATCCAATCCTATGTCGCCCCACAGAGGAGCATAGGAGCCCGGGCCCAGGCAAGTCAGTCGTTACAAAGCAAGTTAGTCCTGACATTTAAGATGAGAGTGACCAGCCTCACTCATCCCTGAGTGGCATTACGTGAGCAGTAAACCCCAACCACCCCTTGGATATAAACCTTCACAGGCTCAATCCGATTGGAGCGCCATAAGTACCCATTAAACCACCAGGTGCCAAAATTTGGTTATACGGTTACCACATAGCGTAGTAAATGGTTTCCTGGTGTACAGGAAACCATTTGGCTTGTCACTCAGTGTAGAGTCACTCACAGGAAGAAGGACGAGGAAAGAATGAAGGAAAGAAGACAGAAGAGGGAGTGTAAAGTCACCCGTAGGCAGAAGGACAAGGAAAGAATGAAGGAAAGAAAGACAGAAGAGGATTGAAGGAAAGAAGGACGGAGGAGAGGAAAGGGCAAACATCCGAGAGTAGCACTACATCGAGTGAGTGGATGGTGAGCGCCCCCACCTACTACAGATGGAAAGTATAATATTTTCCATTTAAAAGTGCCGATTCGGTAAATGACCGTCGACTCAGTAGTTCTTTGTTACGCTCCACAACAGAGGAAGTTGCCCTTTGTGATGGGAATCTCCCGCTTCACTGCTCGGTACCACAGCTTCCTGGTTTTCATGTCTTTTGGAACAGAGGTGAATCTTTTCTTCTGGTGTGATTCTACTTGTGTTCTTGCACAGTGGAACAAAGCACCAATGGTGGTTATTAGGTGACTTGGCCATGACGAACCAAAGCTTAGCTGATCAGCAAAACCACAATCACACAACGTAGCTGGAGATCACAGTCTTGTTTTGTATCCGCGCTTGATGGTTTTATGATGTCATGGCCACTCGAGACTCACGCTGCCATCAACCTCTTTTTGTGCAACATTAAAGGCTTATATGTCCAGTTTTTTTCTTTGGTTTGTCAAATTAACTATTTCATAGGATAATTCAGCACATTTATCACCAAAATAAATTTGCTTAAAAAAAAAAGACCATCAACCAGTTCATTATACCTGATTTCCAATCCTCCAGGACTCTATCTTCCTTCTTGGCCAATGTGCGCATCTTCCATATCCATCCTACTACTATCTCTCCCCCGTGCTTCAGCATTTCACCACACACTTCATCAGTTCCTGGGGTTTTCCCCATTCTGACTTTCTTCATTGCTCCCACTACTTCCGTCCTGTTGATATCCTCCCTTTTCACCTACCTTCTTCTCCCAGCCCTTTCTCAGCCACTTGTATTTGCATTAAATTCATTCTCTTTGTTAATAATTCCTTAAAGCGTACTCTCCATCTGCTCACATTTTCTCCCCTCCCCACTATCAATCCACCATTCTTATCTTTTCCTCCCCTACTAACTACTTATCACCCTGTCTGATTCTCATTACCTCCTTCCAGAACATTTTCTTACATTCTCTCCACTCTACACTCAAATTCCTTCCAAATTTCTCATCCACTCTCTTCTTACTTTCTCTTACTAATCATTTCACCTCTCTCTACATATAACTCTCTCTTCCGTCATTCCACTTCATCCTTGCTTCTGCTCCCCATCCACTGAATATACCGGTATGTTTTCTTCTTTTTGAGCCACTGCTTGTCTCACCTCTTCATTCCACCATGCTGTTCCTTGTTCCCCCTTTCGTTTTCTCTTCACCTCAAACACCTTCTCACATTCTGCACATATTTCTGCTGTGAATATCTTGCACACACCCTCCATCTCCCCCATCTGCTCCAAGTCATGTTTACCTATTCGCACCACCATTTCTTTCTTATATTCTGCCTTTTTTCGCCTATTCTCTTGCAACCTTTCTACCCTCCTCCTGCCCTTCTCTCCTTCTATTCATCCATCACATTTGTACCTTGATTTTCACCACCACCGAGTGGTGGTCTACTCCCCCAACCGCTGTATGTTCCTGCATCCATTACATACTTTCTCATTCTCTCATCCATACACACATAATCAGTCCTTGCCTTCCGCTCATTCAGTTCAACACCCACACAATATAATACAGAGCCGAAGTCAATAACCATTAATTTCGAGATGTCTGGACACACTGCTTTAAAAAAAAAAAAAATGGTCATAGACAACAAGAAATACAGACAGAGGAAGACAGGTTCAGAGTAAAGTTGGCCTAAAATTGCCTTTTCTCCATCATGAATGCTGCCTCGTAATAATGGATTAACACTAGATTATGATGCTAGCCACGAAGACGTGCAAAGGAAAGAATGTGGAACTGTAAAATTGTCTTCTCCTAACAATGTGCTAGGTGAAAGAAACTGAACAAGAACGAAAATCTGGGTTGTTAATATGGAAATAGTAAAGATCCTTTACATTCTTAACAAACTGAGTCAAAGTATCTTGGTATTTTGATAAACTAAACTATGTTCAGAGTAACTGATAAGCTATAGCAACAGATTAACACTAGAATATGGTTTTAGTCACAGAGAAGTTCTGTGGAATGAATATGAGTTGCAGTATTGTCGTATTCAGACACTGACCTACGAGAAACAAGCTGCAAAATGACGAAATTCGCCGCCTAATTATAACGAATGTGCCCAATGTCATAATACTGTTTTTACCAAAACTTGATCCAGATTTTTGTTCTTATGTAGCTTATTTCACGTAGCTTATTGGCAGAAAAAGACAGTACTACTTGGCCCTTCCCATAACACTCGATAGTAACTATTCTAGTTTTAATATATTACTACAACTCATGAATCACTATGAAGAGATGCCATTTTTAGGCCACGTTAGAGTAAAATGTGTTTAGATTAGTCACTACCTCCCACCTCATCCATTTCAGCCTAACTCAGTTGATATTACTTATCAAAGGGTTCGAAAGGTGCACAGACTTAGCGGTAACATGCTTGTTCTACAGTATGTATTTACAGTATGTACTATCAGTATAGAATTCAAAACCCGGGACCTGGCGAACAATAACAGTGAAATGGGTGTGGGTAGCACGTCCTTTCATATTCTTACGTGTGTCCGTATTCTGTCCATTCATACAGATGTAATGAACACTTTCAAACACCTAGGATTTTCTTATTTGTGTAATAGGAGGCCTCGTAGCATCACCTGCCAATTTATTTTCCACGTTACACTTGTTACTGGCTCCTGTCCCGCGACCAATCTAGGTACTTATCATGGGAAGCCGAAAGCATGAGATGGCTCCATCTGAGTGACCATATCCTTAGCCACGACCGATCTCGGCTGACCTGTGCTTAAGTTACCACAAATACTGGCTCTACTGCAACCTAGTTTGAAGCACAGCGTATCAGCGATGATAACCCATGTCGAATTACAAGTTTCGATAGCGTGGTCGTAGGTATTTGTAGGGAGATAGGTAAGTCGATTGTGGATCGTCAAGCACAGAATAAAGTCGTGAGACGTAGTATGACGAGGTGAGTTACAGCACTTGTGGTTTACGGAGTTTTATTGTACAGTAATATCGAATAGTGATTTATAACATAACGGAGCGTGATGGCAAGTCTCCTAATGACCCTAGTGTCGGGCCCTCTCTCTAGCCCCTTTTTCCCCTTACTGATCTGAAGGGAATCTCTCCGACATTAAATACAGCTTAGAGAGGATGTGTGGTGTGATATAGTGTCTGGTAGATTTCCATTCACGCGGTCTAACCGACTAGGGCTGGTTACTCCACGTGTTTGAGTATGTCATGAAATTCTTGGTCGTCTGGACTACGAGGATGTTTGAAATACATCATATGTTCATGATTCTTTATGGTCTGGGACAACAAGTTTGTGGATAGATATTATGTGAATTGACATTTCTAATGAGAAGTTGTGTACGGTACGTCTCCAGCAGACACTACATCCTGTACATTGTGTTTGAGATATATACTAATGCCTATATAATGCCTGTATATCGCTCGGTCACACCCGTCGTACCAACGACAGTAAATAGTCATAACATATTAAAGGATACTATATACACATTAAAATCAATTTGTAAGTTTATTAGGTGAAATACATAATACTGTAAAAGTTACATTATTGGGATAATTTAGTCATTGTAGATATAAAATTGTACATGTATAATATAGCAGTAATATTAAAATAATACAATGGCAAGTCTACTATAGTCAATTAACAATATATATGAGAAGGCCTTGCTGTATATATTCATACAGAAATGAGATATAATAGTATAATTAAAGTAAACCAATATTATATGTAACCCTGTAACCCATATTTTGTCATTTTATAAAAATATATACAATATTTAAAATATTTACTCAGTTTGTCTCACTTGTACAGAATAGTTCTTAAACACTGATTCCAGGTTAGCAATCTTTGCTTGCATTCTGTGCATGGCCATAAGCAATACAGGAGATATGATGGAGAAAATTACAAAGATGACTGGAGCTGAGCTGTATACATAATATGGGTGGAACATAATCCTACTGTATTCTTTCCAAGGTTGTATTGTCTGATTTATTAGTTGCATGGTTTCATACTTGGGTGAAGTCAACTTAATGTGTGCACTAGCACTTACATTTAAGTTTATCCTAGGTAATGGCTGGAAGTACTTGGGTGTGTGGTTGAGCATGGCATAATGGTTTTTAGTGGACAAGGCGGATGATATAGGTGTCAGAACTGCACAGTAATCTGGTGAGATGTATAAACCAGATGCTGAAGTATGGGCTGGAGGTGTGTCTGGGCAAGTCACAAAAACTGATGTATTTTGAGTGAAGCAGAAGAACTGTGCATGTCCAATGCGTTGATGATGGATGAGTTTATCTGGCGCAAATGTAAAGTTGCAATGATGAGGGATGTCATGATCTTTTATGATAGCCATTTCACAAGGGACTGTCTCAGCTGTCTGAAATGTGAAGATGTACGCAGGATAAAGGTGAAATGCATGTAATGATGTGCGACATTTGTGTTCCATTGCTGTATCACTAGTGAAAGTGATGGCATCCTGTTTCTTGAAGATGATGATTTCTGTTTTGATGATTTTTTTTTTTTTTTGTGTCCGACTCTGGGCAAAGGCTTCAGGGCCTATTTCTCGGGGGCAGTGACCCATCCCAAGGCCCAGTAGTCTTCCTACACCTCCACATGTCGTCATTTCGGCGCTAACACCCACCATCCATATTGAATACATGCTAGGGCTGTCTCATACAGGATTGGTGTATTGGTATTAGCGGGGGTATTTTTACGACATGTCGGCGGGTCATCTGGTAGATCAGGAAAGTCTGCTTTTAGGAAACAAAAATTCTTGAACTGTTCCCTGCCCCTGCCGGGATTCGATCCTGGGTCCATTAGGACTGCAGGCCGCCTGTCTACCGAGCCACCGCCTTCCCCAATATACTACAGTGACTAATGAGTCATCTTTCTTAAAAGGAAAAGGGTATATTTGATAGACTGTGAAAAACTCATGTTACGAACAGTACATGAACTACTATTGATGTTATGAGTGTTGCTTCAAAATATGGATAATATAACATCAGATTTCTTTCCTCAAACAAAGGTTTCAAATCATGCTTATGTATGCCTAGACTAATTAATTGCCTGAGGTTGTGAATGGGTAGTAAATTAATAGTGATCTTTCCGTTACCTGCATTAGCTATTCCTTTCAGGAAGGACTGATACTGAGCTCTAGTATTGTCTAACTGTAGTATTATTAAGTCAATATGTTCCATGATCAGAGAGAGATGGAATAGTGTATTGTTACCTTTTAGTGCATTTACTTTCTCCACAATTCGTAGAGTTGATGCTTCTTCCGTCCTTAGGTTCTTTACAATCGTCAGCATTAAGGTGTTCTGAGTACCAGCCAACTTATGTTGGTATGAGAGAATTTGTGTTTTTGTTAAATTTGTTTCTTATTTCTTCTAGATAATTTTCTGTAGCTAGTCCATAAATGTTGCTTGAAATTGCTCCACCTAGGTCGAACAACCCACATCTGTTACGTGTATTTGTGATGTCGTTTCCTGCCCTAAGTGTGTTACTCCCAGCTGATGGGATGTCCTGGATCATGGTGATCATTACGTGCTTAGCCTGTTGTGGCTTTCAGTCAATTAATTTAATTAATTCGGCTACTTCCTGTGTGGGGGATGATCATGTGAAGAAGGTTGTGTTAATACCGGTTTCAGAGTTTTAAGTGGTCCTGATATTTTCTGTGACATTATGGGTATGTCTTGCAGTATGTCCAAACTAATTTCGATACTTCTTATGTCCTTTACTATTGCCGTTGAGGCTGTTGGGGCGATCAGGCACCCTTCTCGGATTACACGTTGAGGATGTAAGTGAGGTGATCCTCTTGATATTAACAGGAACATGATCCATGGAATTATTCGCCTAATCTTTACCTACCGACAGAACAACTGTATTATATATCTAATCCACTGTTGTTAGCAAGTTATGCTAAGGGTGATGATAGTGATGATGAATAATACAGATATCTTGACCTGTTTAATCTTATTACCTATAAAAGGAGTCAAAATCGATTCCGAAGTCATGCAAATGCCTTGTTATGGTGAGAGCTGTTGGTTGCACCTATGTTTGTCTCTGGTATGCGACCGTAATTTATTCCGATATGTGTTAATTGCTTCAGGCTTATTTTCACCGCGTGTACTAGGGTTTTCGGTCGTGTCCGGTGTTTTATAGTTGCAAGCTAAACTTCTTGAGACCTTTTTTAAGTGATCAATATGTATTTCTTTTTCTTCGTCACTTGATAGTGACTTAATCACTACCTTATTAGCTCTTCTCTTAATTACCATGCATGGGCCTTCAAATTTCGGAGACAGTTTATTGTCTCTAGTGTGAATGAGGCCATAGACAATATCACCTAGGCTGATGTTTGATATTTTGCCTTTTTAGTACATGATTCTGTCATTTCTTCCTTAGACATCGTTAACTGTTTTCTTACCCTTGTGTGTATTTCTTGAAATTCACGTAAGTGAAGTTTAGGATAATCGTAATAATTATATACGGGAATTTGCTCGCCTTCTAACGCCTCGCAAGGGAGACGTTTGTCTGACCCGTAAATGATGAAATGAGGTGTATCTCCTATGGATTTATTAATCGGACAATTTGAGTGATGCTTCAACTCTGGGGATCCAGTCATCCCGGTCTGCGTAATTTTCATTGAGGATGTGCCGTAGTACATCTAATATTTTTTCATTCTGCCTTTCCACCAATCCATTGGAAGCTGGATGGTGGGCCAAGATATCAACCTTCTTTATACTGTATTGTTTACATATTTCTTGCAAAATTTTAGTTAAATTCACCACCATTGTCGCTTATTAGCACCTTTGGTGTGGTGAACCTACAGATCACACTATCAGTGAATACCCGTGCGAATGTTTATGCTGTTTTATCCTTAATTGGAACCAAGATCACATATCGTGAGAAATTATCAGTAGCAACAAATAGATATTGTGATTGGTAGTTAAGGGTAATTTAAGTAAATCAACCGCGACAATGTCCCATGGTTGGTTAAGGACTGGGTATTTACTTAACGGTGCAGGTGATATCGTGTAACCTTTATGTTTCGCACATGACTCACATTTGTCTATGTGAGTATGTATGTCTTTGCGTAACGTTGGCCAATAATATGACATCCGGGCCTGCCTGACTGTCCTGTCCTTGCCAGGATGCCCTGCATGTGGACTGTGTGGACTATCATGTATTATCCTTAAAATGTGTGTATCATTATACTAGGAATAACGAACTGCCTAATATTTTTTCAATGATTTGGTTGTCCTGGATTTACCCTATATAAGGCATTGTTTATCACTGTGAATTGTTTAAGTGGTACATGTAACTTGAGTAATGGTATTGCCAGACTCGAGATGATATATTACTTTAGACAATACTGGGTCTTGTCTTTGTGCCTGAGAGATTTCTTGATTTGAGGAGATCGTTTCATCATTGTTGGAGAGTGATTCCCGTGGACTTATTTTAGCGATATTGGCTGATGGATTTCGTGATAAGGCATCTGCTGCCACATTCACTTTACTTTTTATGAAGTGAATATTTACATTGTAATTCTGGATTTTACAATTCTATCGTGCTCTCCTCCCAGAGAGGAGTTTTTCTTGGAACATGCCCATGAGAGGCTTGAGGTCTGTGTACAGGTGAATTTCGTATCCGTACACGAGGTCACGAAATTTCGGTAGTGCAAATATTACCGCTAGGGCTTCTAAGTCTGTTGTACAGAAATTTTT
>JAGKTI010017093.1:0-18811 GCA_018397915.1 Birgus latro | reverse complement strand
TATATGAGTGTGTTGTCCCAGATGATTGGCTGAAGAGTGTAATTGTAAATGTGTACAAAGGGAAGGATGATGCCCTGGAAAGGGGAAATTACAGAGGTATAAAGCACTTAGATCAGATAATGAAAGTAATGGAGAGAGTTCTACAAGGTATGATTAGAAAAAGAGTGAATATCGTTGAGATGCAGTTTGGGTTTATGCCAGGCAGGGGGACCACTGATGCCATATTCATTGTTCGACAGCTGCAGGAAAAATATATTGGAAAGAAAAGGGAATTGTATTTTGTTTTTGTTGATTTGGAAAAGGCCTTTGACAGAGTCCCTAGAGAGGTGGTGAAGTGGGCAATGAGAAAGCTAGGGTTGGAAGAGTGGCTGGTTAGGGTGGTTATGGCCACGTACATGGGTGCTCGCACCCAGGTAAGAGTGAATGGAGCTTTGAGTGATGAGTTTTCCGTGAATGTTGGTGTGCATCAGGGGTCAGTTTTGAGTCCCTTGTTGTTTATCATGGTGCTTGAAGCCCTCTCATGTGACTTCAGAGATGGTCTCCCATGGGAGATGTTGTATGCTGATGATTTGGTGTTGATTGCGGAGAATGAAGGGGACGCGGAGGAAAGATTTAAGAAATTGAGAGATGGTATGGGGTACAAGGGCTTAAGGGTAAATGCAGATAAAACAAAAGTGATGGTATCTAGGGTTGGTGGCGGTACAATCAGAGGAGAGGGAAAGTGGCCATGTGCAGTTTGCCACAAGGGTGTGTGAAGTAATTCCATCTTGTGTAGTGTTTGTGATAAATGGGTGCACAAGAGATGTAGTGGTATTAGAGGTATACTATGATCTTGTGTAGTGTTTGTGATAAATGGGTGCACAAGAGATGTAGTGGTATTAGAGGTATACTACGAGATGATGCTGATTTCATGTGTGCGGCGTGTCGGGGAGAGCAGGTGGAGATTGTTAGGCGTGAAAGGGTTGAACTTGCAGGTGAGTCTCTTGAGTGTGTGGAGGAGTTTCTTTATTTGGGAGACATGTTATGTGCCGGAGGTGGGGCTGGAGTTAGCTCGGTTGCTAGGGTGAGAAGTGGTTGGAAGAAGTTCAGGGAGCTGTTGCCTCTTCTGACATTGAGAGGACTCTCCTTACATGCTAAGGGGTCTTTGTATGCAGCATGTGTTAGGAATGTGATGCTGTTTGGTAGTAAGACCTGGGCAATAAAGGAAGAGGATATTCGCACGTTTAAACATACAGAAATGACAATGATTAGGTGGATGTGCAGTGTGTCCCTGCGTGCCAGGCCTGGGGGGGCTGGGTTTACGATGGAAGAGTTGAGAGGTAGGATGGGACTGGAGTGTATTGGTGTTGTGATGAGGAGAGGTAGGCTGAGGTGGTTTGGACATGTGGAGAGGATAGGGGATGATAAGTGGGTACAGAGGGTGAGAGGTGTTAATATTGGGGGAGGGGTTGCGAGGGGCAGACCGAGAAAGACATGGGACGAGGTCATTAAGTGTGACTTAAGGGTTAAGGGACTGAACAGGGAGGCTGCCAGGGATCGAGCAGCGTGGAGAGCTGCCATTAGGTGACCTTGGCCGACGCATGCAAGCATGTCTTCAAAAACGAAAAGAAACGAAACGAAACGAAACGAAGTCTCAGCACCCCCTCTGAGTTTGGATGTGTGGAAATCACCTTAGCTAATGGCCACTGGGATCTTGGTTGTTCGGTTTTTACTAAGACCACATCTCCTATGTTTATAACTGATTTGTTGCTGGCAGCTTGAGCCCCATAAAATCTTTCTCTTAGGCTCAAAAGATATTCTTCGCTCCAATGTCTATTCCAGATGTCCAATACCCTTTTCAGACGTTTGTATCCCTCACGCAGATGTTGTCCCAGTTCATTATTTCCCGTTGTAGGATCATTTCTTTCCTCCTGGATATCCACACAAGGTACAGGATGAAGTTTCCTAACATGCAACATATGAGCCGGTGTCAATGCTTCAATTCCAACACAAGTACCATCTATACAGGTTAACAGTCGATCATTAATCCTAGCCTCTACTTCAGTTATCACAGTACTCAGTTCCTCTCTGGTGATCTTAGTTCTGTGTAAAGTTTTCCTTAGGCAGTTCTTTACTATTCCAATCATTCTTTCTGTAAATCCATTTTGCCTTGGTGCTCTTGGAGCTATGAACTGTCAGGTACAATTTCGGATTCCCAGTGCCGACTTAATCTTTGGATCATTCGTTATGTTCAAAAGTAAAGGTGCTGCTCTAACGAAATTAGTTCCGTTGTCGCTTATTAATTTGGTTGGACAAGACCTTCTAGCAGCAAATCTTCAAAATACGTTCAGGAATGTCTCTGAACTCAGATCCTCTGCCATTTCTAGATGGACTGCCCTAGTGTAGGTGCAAGTAAACAAATGTATATATACACCTTATGGGGAGTTCCCTCACCCATAACAGTTATAGCCCCTGTGTAATCAACTCCAGTTACTTTGAAGGGCCAACTAATATTTACCCTATCCTTTGGTAAAGCAGGTGGCCCTGGGTAGTTATATGGCCTCTGCTCATACCTCCTGCATACTTTACAGCCTTTGAGATATTTCTTTATGACCGGTCTACCCTTAGGGATCCAATACCTTTCGCGGATTTGGGCCAAGGTCTGCAGCACACCTCCATGAAGAGTCAAATCACGGGCTTCCTTTACAATTAACTGTACAAAATAATAATTCCTGGGTAACAGTATAGGATGTCTAGTTTGGAGAGGCAAATCAGCCTTTATTATTCGGCCATGGCATCTTATCAGACCCTCTCTGTCTAAGAACAATCCAAAATCTCGGATCAGTTTGTTCATGTTACCAGTGCCTTGGTGTAAAAGGTCAAATATCTCTCCATAATACTTCCTTTGTATCCTTTTCAGCCAATATTCCATGGGATCAAACTTCTTAAACCCCACTTTCTTATTCAAAAATTCAACAACCAAACCAGTGGTGTTGATGAGTTGTTTTATTGATGAGAATTTCCTAATGTCAATTATCTCTGGCTCAGGTACTACTGGATCCAAGTTTACAACACTAACCTCAGGAATACTATACAGTTTTTGCTCAAGCCACCTTTAAACCACAAGTCATCCTTGATCAGTCTCTTTACTGTCGAACCTCTCGAGAGCAGATCAGCTGGATTTTGTTTGGAGGTTTCATGCATAAATTTAATTTTGGAAGACAGTTCTTTTATAGTCTTCACTCTATTGTGGACAAAAGGAATTTTACTGTCCTCCTTTCCTATCCAGTAAAGACAAATCTCACTGTCAGTCCATATATAAATATCCTCAAACTGAGTATCCAGAGCAGTGGTTAGATACCTGGCCAATTTAGTTCCTACTTCTATGGAAGCCAATTCCATTTAAGGTAGGGTTCTTCCCTTAATTGGTGCAACTCTGGCTTTAGACATAATAATTTTACTGTTATCTCCTGTTGCACAATAAGCTACTGCTCCATATGCCTTCTGAGAAGCATCACAAAAAATGTGACTTCTCGTTACTGTTTATCATCCTGGGAATACTCATGCTTGATGTTTTTTCCAATTCCTTCCGAATCTGTTCTCACTGTTCAGCATACATTTCACCTAATTCTGTGTCCCAGTCTAACTTTTCACACCAAGCCTCTTGCACTAAACATTTGCTCCTAATAACTATAGGACTGACTAGCCCTAAGGGGTCAAATAACATGGAGACCTGACTTAACAGGGCCCTCTTGGTGAGAATGACATCAGAGACCATAATTGGCTTTAAACTTATTTCATCAGCCTTTGTATCCCAGTTAAGACCCAACACATTTTGATTTTGAGGAATGTCAGTATTTGGATAGTCCTCTTGTATTTTATTCCTCAAAAGCGGTGAATCTGTATTCCAGCTCTGTATCGGCAAATTCGCTTTCCCACATTCGGAATTGGCTACTTCATAAGCCTTCAATGCTTCCGTCTCTGTATCAGCAACACCTTGCAAATTATCCATGTAAAAAGCCTGCCCTATTTCTGGGTATTTGGCCTTCAAAATGATGCTTCATTGTGTTGCAAAGTAAGAAAGGCCTAGCACAAGAGCCAAAGAGCACCGATTGGAAACAGTAAGTTTTCAATGGACTATCCTCATTTTGAGGGTCTTGAGGCCAGAGGAATTTTGTAAAATTCCTATCCTCCTCTCTCAATCCTATTCTGAGAAAAGCCTTACTAATGTCTGCTGTATAAGCATAGGGTTTCTCTCTAAATCTTAGTAATGCATTCCCTAACTTCTCAGCTAGTGTAGGTCCACAGTATTGGCAATCATTCAAGCTAGCTGACTCCTTGGATGCTTTACTTCTACAACTGAAAACTATTCTTATGTGAGTAGTTACTGAATCCTTGCTTACAGCATCATGTGGTAAATAATGTCCCTCTTTGTGGTTAACTGGGAATTCTACCTCCTCTATAAATTTATTCTTCAGTTGATCCTTTATAATATTATCATATAGGGTTAGATGTTCTGGGTTGTTTCTCAACTTTCTTAGAAGAGAATTTAACTGAGCCTTAGCTGCCTGGAAATTTGTAGGTAATTCTGAATGGTTTAGTTTCCATGGTAATCCTACCTAATACTGTCCATCTTTAAATTCCACAGACTGGTTACACAAATCCAAAGTTATTTTATCTTCAGGGATTGGATCTTCAGTGTGTATTCCTACACTGTCTAGGTCCCAAGGTTTGTGTACAGGTTCAATTTTTTCATCCAACAAGTCATTTATCTCAGTAGGTTCTAATTCTGCACCTATTCTAGCTACCACCAATGACTGTGTGGGGGTAACAAAGACTGAGTCTACCAATTAGGCCTCACCTCTGTCTTTCTTTGGAAAAGGCAACTGACCCATAATCAGGTTACCTCCTGGACTCTTGAACAACTGTACTTTATTTCTTTTAAAGGTCCTGGAAATACAAATCCAACGTTATTTTATCTTCAGGGGTTGGACCTTCAGTGTGTATTCCTACACTGTCTAGGTCCCAAAGTTTTGTGTACAGGTTCAATTTTTTCATCCAAGTAATTTATCTGAGTAGTTTCTAATTCTGCACCTATTCTAGCTGCCACCAATGACACTGTGGGGGTTACAAAAACTTTCTACGAATTTGGCCTCTCCTCTGTCTTTCTTTGGAAAAAGCAACTGACCCATAATCAGGTTACCTCCTGGACTCTTGAACAACTGTACTTTATTTCTTTTAAAGGTCCTGATTATACAAATCCAAAGTTATTTTATCTTCAGGGGTTGGATCTTCAGTGTGTATTCCTACACTGTCTAGGCCCCAAAGTTTGTGTACAGGTTCAATTTTTTCATCCAACAAGTCATTTATCCAGGTAGGTTCTAATTCTGCACCTATTCTAGCTACCATCAATGACTGTGTGGGGGTAACAAAGACTGAGTCTACCAATTAGGCCTCACCTCTGTCTTTCTTTGGAAAAGGCAACTGACCCATAATCAGGTTACCTCCTGGACTCTTGAACAACTGTACTTTATTTCTTTTAAAGGTCCTGGAAATACAAATCCAACGTTATTTTATCTTCAGGGGTTGGACCTTCAGTGTGTATTCCTACACTGTCTAGGTCCCAAAGTTTTGTGTACAGGTTCAATTTTTTCATCCAAGTAATTTATCTGAGTAGTTTCTAATTCTGCACCTATTCTAGCTGCCACCAATGACACTGTGGGGGTTACAAAAACTTTCTACGAATTTGGCCTCTCCTCTGTCTTTCTTTGGAAAAAGCAACTGACCCATAATCAGGTTACCTCCTGGACTCTTGAACAACTGTACTTTATTTATTTTAAAGGTCGTGTGTAAGAATCTTCCACAGTAATCTGATCCAATTATCATTTCTATAGGATCCACAGTATCTGACTTCACATTCTGTTTTGCCAACCTTATCCCTGAGCTCTGCAAATGATCAGAGGTTTCCTTTAGTCCCTTTATGTAAATGTTCGTTTCCATCTTATCTAGTACAGCTGTTGTCATGCGGCATTTATATCTGCCACGTTGTATTAAGGGTCTAACTAAATCAAAAGACTGTGCCACCTTAGTAGTTAAGAACCCTGTCACGGCTAGATTTACCTTGTCGACAATAGGTAACTTTAATTTTTCTACAATGTCTGCAGAAATGAAGGTTTTCTGCGCACCCATATAAAAAAAAGTGCATGTTAATATGTTTCTATTTTCAATCATTACCTTTACATCAGCAACTGGAACAGCAGCTGGCACTGTTACTGGAGTATTCGCTTTCGCAACAATCATATTGAAACTTGCAGTTTTAGGAACCTCATATTTCATCATCCTTGGGCACAAAGCACTGTGATGATTGTCCTTTTTACATTTGAAACAAAGATTTAGTTTAATTTTACAGTCTACGGAAGTGTGTTCAGAATTCATGCAAATCATACAACATCCCAATTCCTGAAGCCTCACTATTCTAGAAGAGTAATCAGGATACTGTTGGCAAGATGCACTGGAATGTTGTTCCCCACAAAACACACAGACCTTCCTGTCCTTTACCATGGAAATTTTTACCTCCTTACTTTCATCAGCTTGTCTATTCCTTGTCTTTATTAGTTTATCCTCAGATTTTAAAGAGCTAAGAAAAGTACCTATCTCTTCTTTAGGTACAGACTTAGCCATTCCTGGCTTAGGTTTCTCAGCCAGTTGGTTAGTGGTTCTTTTTCTTATTTCAGCCTTCGGTTTATTTTCAGCAGGATTTACTGTTCCTTGTAAATGTTTATAGAGTTGCATCAAACCTCCCTCAATTTCCTCACGGGAGAAATTATCCTTCTGGTACCTACCATACTAAGCGTCCTTAGTTCTTGGTAGACGCTTTAAGGACACAATTCTAGAAAGCACTCAAGCTACTGCCTTAACATCTTCATAAGTACCTAAGGCCTTTAAATTACAACTCATCGCAATCCAAAAATTTTGCAAGGACTCAAATTCATGTTTAGGAATGGATAATTCAATCAGAGCCTTCAATAGTTCGGTAATGACTTGCTCCCTGTCTTCATAATTTTGCTTAAGGATAGCCAAAGCTGCCTCATAATTGTTTACCTCCACAGGTAATTCCTCTATCAATTTTTAAGGCATCCCCTTAACCTGTCCTAACAGATATGAGAGCTTACTCACTTTAGGGAGATCTGTTCTATCATGGACTAAGTATTTACACAGATCCCAAAAGGATTTCCAATTCTGCTCCCCATCAAACTCTGGAAGCAAAATTTGTGGTAATGCAGCCTTACTTGCTTGTTCCACAACTTTTGTTTCGTTGGTAATACTGGCTAATTTAGATTCAATCAGTTTCACTAATGTTAGATATTCCTCTAATTTACCTTCAAATTTGGTGGTTTCCAATTCTAAAAGATCTTTATCATCAGCTTGTACAATGGCTGCTTCTAAGTTAGTATAACTTTCTTCATACTTGGCCCATCTTTCCTTTAGTATGTTCAACAGATTACTTAATTTCTCCCTAGTTTGAGGTGTTTCCTCTAATGACTGCCTACAGACCTGTATAGCTCTCGTTACCCATCCTGCCTTACCACTGGATGATTTTTGTAACAAGGAAATAGATATTGTTACTGATTTCTAAGTTAAGGAAGTACAACGATTATTTTAAATTTGACAACCCAAATTTGCTGAACTCCTTCATTATTTATCATTTTAAATTTTGAGGGGTGTGGGAATAGGGTTTATGGCTTTAAACCAACCTTTGTTATTTATCATTTTAAATTTTGAGGGGTGTGGGAATAGGGTTTATGGCTTTAAACCAATCTTTGTTATTTATCATTTTAAATTTTGAAGGGTGTGGGAATAGGGTTTATGGCTTTAAACCAATCTCCCTGGGTTATTAAACCTCTGGGGTATTTTGTTTTCCAACACTCTGTTTCCAAAATAATCCCAATTCTCCAGAGCTCAGTAATAACATTTTAAATTTTAAGGAGTGTAGGGATTGGGTTTATGGCTTTATACCTATCTCCCTGGGTTATTAAACCTCTTGGGTAATTGTTATTATCCCCACACTCATTACAGCATAGGACTACCCAAGGCCTGCACAGCACAGAACCGTCCTTTTTACGTGTTCTACTTCCACATGACGTGGTAATAAGCTGTGCTCTACGAAAGCAACCTTAAAATCGCTCAACACCACAGCACACGTCTGTTATCCTCACTCGTGGCACCAAAAATATGTGAGAAAAATATGCTCAGTGATGCTCCTCACTCGGGGCACCAAAAAATATGAGAAAATATCGTGTCAACGTCCTCACTCGGGGGAGTTAATCTAAATTAAAACAATGGTAAATTTGCATAAGTCTCGTGAGTAAATTAAGGCAACTAACTCCCCTAATTCACCGGCAAATCATTTCTCATATACTAGCTAGTTAGTGGTAGATGGTGGCAACCATCATCCACTCACTTGATGTAGTGCTGCCTACTTCTTCCTTAGCCTTATCATTCTTTTTCTGTGCCTACCCTCCTCTCTTCCTATTTCTCCCATCTTTCCTGTCACTTCTTACTGCTTTTTTCTTTTACAGGTGGCTTTACATTGAGTGACAAGCCAAATGGTTTCCAGTAAGCCAAGAAACCATTTACAACGCTGGGTGGTAACCATATAACCAAACCATACGTGCTCCCTACGTGTCAACAAGTGGGTTGGTGGAGGGTCAGTGCCCCTCCCCGTAAAATGAATAACTCAAAGTCAAATGGCCACCCCTTATGGGATTATGGCGTCTGGCAATAGATAGATAGATAGATAGAATAAGGTCACTTAGCTATATACTGAGTCAAACAACAGATGACAATGGGCGTGCAGTTTCGGTCTTTTCCTGAGCAATCAGGCATCCTAGAGGTGTATTTACAGTTGCTAGCTGAAATGTAGCTGCTAACGGAGTGAAATCTGCTCAAGGAGTGAAGTCAACACTGCGATTTCCTTCCCCCTCATGGGATTGAGGAGTTGCAAATTATTTATTAATTACAAAGCTACATACAGTTAACTTACTCCGTGAAATAAACAGGGTGAATCTAACTTAATTTAATCTTAGTTTTAATGAAACTAAACCAAATATTCTCTTATCTATAAAGATATATAGTGTATTAAACCCACGTCTGCTTTTTATCGTGACGCTTTTCATTCTTTAGGACACGTCACACACGCAAACACTGTGAGGCCAATGGAAAATTCTTAATTATTTACATGTATGTACAATATAGTTGTCCACAAGTGTTAAGCATAGTAGCATTTAATTTATTAAAAATAAGAATTATTAACAGAACGTAATCTCTGGGTTTTTAAAACTCTCAAGTAATTAACATTCTAAACGTTTTCCTCTGCCTTTAACATCGCCAACTAATGAAAAAGTAAAGAGCACAACCGCTCTGGGGGAAAATATTTCCCACACTAGTTCACAATAACCCAAGCTAGATCAAGCTGGACAAAACTGAACCACAAGTGGGATTACATAATTTTTTGTACAGGTACCTCTCAATTTAAGTGAATATTGTGTTCTATGAGAAGTCGTGTAATCTGAATTTCGTGTAATTTAAACATGATTTTTCCATAAGAATAAATGTTAAGTGAAGGAGTTAGGTTCTGTGAACTTTCAAGAGTACTAAATGGTAAATTAATTACAGTTATACAATAATTTCATACCTTCAATTACACACAAATTACGTACACACACTGTATAGATAGAGAAGAGAGGCACAGGTAGCTCATATAACAACAACTCGTCTCAATCTGTCTCCTGCTCTGACTTGTGTCCAGCGGCTGGCTCTGATTTCCTCTTCTTAAAGGAGTTTGGAAGTTTTGGAAGGTTTAGACTTCCTGCTCCTCTTCACCACACTTCCATTAGCTCCAGAGGTAGAAGGACGCTTGGAGGCCATGATGAATCAGACAAAAGTAAGTTAGGTTACGAAAAAATGGTGTAAAAACACAGGTGAGGCTGCACTGTGAAGATGACACAAAGCTGGTACAACAGTGAATGTGGGTTTGGTAGCGTTTTTCATCCTCCAGTGTGGGAGCACAGTGTGAGACCTCTGGTGGCCACAAAATGAAAAGCCCCATGGCGCATTTCGTTTTTTCTTATATCGTGTTAACCCTTTGAGATTCCGATGATGATTTTGATCGTCATTTCAAATCCAACCTCACAGATTCCAATGACGCTTTTAATCGTCATTTTAAGAAACTTTTGTAAAATATTCACCATAAATCGCGTTTACGCGTCATAACAAAGAGGCTCCAGCATGATGTTACAGAATGGTTGCTCTATGCGTAGCAGGTACTACAGAGCAGGTCTGACTCATGGCTTTGTTTCTTTATCACTTTATTCTCTGCGAATATTATTCTACAGCAAGATATAAAATTTTTGGTTTTTGCCCAACTTCAACTCGTCACTTTGACTTTCAATTTTCTTTGTTTTCCTTTTCTGAACATACCACAATAAAGTACAACTATTCAGCTTCAAAATAACACCACAACCAGCATCCTATCATAAAAAGTGTATTTACACTGACTGATCAAAGGAAAAGTTTGTGAAACAAATAGGCAGCCGAGACTGAAATAAAATTGTGCATCTCTTTCCTTTCGTTTTACCGTGCAATAAAATGCGAAAATTACCATGATCTATATATCACTGAGAAGGTAATTCATTGTAGTTTTGCATGGTAAAAGCCAGATTTACATATCTTTATTATTATTTTTTTTTTGCCGAATATTTTTCTGCAGCAAAGTATTAAATTCTTGGTTTTCACCTAACTCCAACTCGTCATTTTGACATTTTATTTTCTTTGTTTTCCTTTTTATAACATACAATAAAGTACAAGTATTCAGCTTTAAAATGACACCACAACCAACATTTTATCATGAGAAGTGTAGTTACACAGAGAGATCATAAAAAAATATTGCAAGCAAAGATGTGGGTCAGAGTGAGAGTGGCTGACACTAGCACAGACATAATGTGCCTGGCCCAGAAACATGATAGGGTTAAGAAAAAGGTGTATACAAAGAGATTTTTTTACACCGTGTTATTTAAAAAATGAGTAATTTAAACTCGTGTAAATCGAGAGATACCTGTACTGTGATTCTGTCCTCATGAACAAAAAATTATTACAGTACTGTATAATTTTTTATTCTTTTTATTTTATTCTTTTTTACAGAACATAGGAAGGAAAAACAAAATGAAAAAAATAATAACTAGAATGGCACTCACTAGAGCACATACCTCCGCCAAGACCCAACATGCAGCTGGAAAAAGACTACCCCCCTATAAAAGCATATTTAAATCCGCTAGATCCGGAATTTTATATGGATCCACACCAAACTGTACACACTCGTAGATACCTGCATCCTAAATATGCCTGATTATCTTTCATCAAGATCCATGCAGTATTCACTGAAAAATTTATGAAAATGTCAAAAACGCCCTAACTTGCAATGTTAAAGTGAAAAAAATTCCTGGATCCACACCAAAATTTAATGAAGTCTATTCTGGGCCAAGGCTCATTCTTCTACCAAGTTTTGTGGAAGTCCATCCAGCAGTTTTTGTGTAATCTTGCTCACAAACCAACCAACCAACACACAAACAAACAGACAGGGGTGAAAACCTCCTTGGCGGAGGTTATAATCCATACACCAGATTACTGGTGTCATCAATTCATAAACAATCTGTAGCAGTTGGACTTAAACAGCTGCAGGTTGAAGTTTAGGGGGAAACAACTCTGGGGAAGCGAGTTCTAGAGATGCAGTTCGGTGGATAAAAGATTTCTGATAGATAGAAGTTCTACAATACGGCAGTGACAGTCCACTCATTTGCACTACCAGATGCCTGTGCAGCACATGGGAAGGCATGGTGAGGTGGCATAATGGATGCAACTTCGTCTGAGCATTTGCCATAAAAGTATCTGTAAAATGATGGAAGGGAGGCAACATTCTTTCCTACCTGTAGGGGAGGTAGTTCATTTGTCTTAGCAGGGTTATTAATAATTCTAACAGCTTTGTGAATTTTGCCTAGTAGTTTTAGTGAAACCTCTCCACATCCATTCCACAAGGGTAAGCAATATTCCAGCTGAGAGCGCACATGACTCTTATAAACTACAGCTAACTGCTCGTCGGTCAAGAAGCTACGAACTGTGTACAATAATTCAAGTCTCTTTGAGGCAGTTGTAGCAGGTGGTCTGATTGGGAGGTCCAGCTGAGGGCATTATAAAGTGAAACACTGAGAAATTCAATACCTTCAGAGATAGGAATATCAGCTGCATTGAAGGCAATATAGGAATCTGGCAATATATGTCTTAGTAAATTGTATATATTTGGCTTTACTAGCATTAAATGAGGCAAGGTTATTTTGTCCCCATTCAGTGATCCTAGATAAGTCTTGATTTATGGAGAAGACTGTATTCAGTCGTGGGTTAGATATTCAGCTTTGTGAATGTATGTTTAAGTGTGAGTGAATTGTGAAGTGTTGAGTCATCTGCATATAAATGGATGGGATTATGGGTGACAGATAAGAGATCATTGATAAGAATTAAGAATAGAGTTGGAGCCAAACCTGATCCATCTGGCACAACAACATTCACTGAGTGGAAACTGGAATACGCATTATCTGCTTTTATCTTTCTGTCACAGAGATATGAGGAAATCAGAGGAACAAAAGACGTTAGTCCATGGCAAGGGAGTTTGGATAGCAGGGAACGGTGCCACACACTGTCAAAAGCTTTAGAAATATCAAGGACAACTGCATGAATTTCTCCATGTTGGTCAACTGATTGACGGTCACTGTTCCTCTGAACTGTCTGCTTGCATCCCTCCACCTCTACGTCAGGAACGTAGTACCCATCTGGCAACAAACTCTCATCCCTTTTCTGTCCAGTTCTAATGCAAGAGTTAACCGTTACTTCCAGTCCTTCAATTTATGCAACTGGTCAACTCTGGAACTGTCTTCCTCTGTCTGTATTCCCTACTTCCTATGATCTCCAGTCTTTCAAACGCAGTGCGTCCAGGCATCTCAAAATTAATAGATCTTGAATGTGGCTCTCTTTTGTATTGTTTTTGCTTTTTCTTGGAGGGAACAGTATGTGGGCCCATGGCCTTTGGTTCCTTCTTCCTTGCATTAAAAAAAAAAAAAAAAAAAAAAAAAAAGGTGGATCTGTCGTAGGTGGAGGCGCTCACCATCCACTCATTCGATGCAGCGATGCTCTCGGGTGCCTGTCTTTTCCTTTCTTCCTTTTCCATCTTCCTTTCCCTCATTCTTTCCTCTTCCTTCTGTCTACAGATGACTACACTGGGCGACAAGCCAAATGGTTTCCCGTACACCAGGAAACCATTTACTACACTGGGTGGTAACCATATAACTAAATTATGGCTCCTGGTGGTTTAATGGGTAATTAGGGTGCTCCAATTGGATTGAGCCAGTGCAGATTTATATCCAAGGGGTGGCTGAGGTTTACTGCTCACTTAATGCCACTCAGGGATGAATGAAGCTGGCCACTCTCATCTTAAACATCAAGACCAACTTGCCTAGCCCTGGACTCCTACACTCCTCATGGGGCAACACCAGATTGGATGATGATGATGATGATGATGGTTGCTGCAAAAACCATACTGTCTATCAGTAATTAAGTTGTTGGATTCAAGATGTTTAACTATGTGCTTATTCATTACAATTTCAAATACTTTACCAAGAGAAGATGTGAGGCAGTGGCTCAATCAGTAGAGAGGTGGCCTGTAGTCCTAACGGACCCAGGTTCATATCCCCGCTGGGGCAGGGAACAGTTAAAGGATTTGAATTTCATTAAATCAGGCTTTACTGATCTACCAGAAGACCTGCCAACATGTCGTAAAAATACCCCCTCTAATACCAATACACCAGTCCTGTATGAGACAGCCCCAGCATGTATTCAATATGGATGGTGGGTGTTAGCGGCGAAGTGGTGACATGTAGAAGATGCGTATGTAGGAGGACTGCTGAGCCTTGATAGCAGGCTGTGAAGCCTATGCCCAGAGTCGAACACACACACACACAAAAACTATCAGTCTGTAGTCAGAGGGGTCAGAGGAACTTCCTTTCTTCGGAATTGAGTGGATATTGGTTTCTTTCCAAGAACTAGGGAATGAAGAAGTACTTATGCATAGTTTGAATAATATAGCTAGAACAGAAACAAGTTCTGGGAGCACTTTTTCAAAACAATTGGAGGAATTCCATATGGGCCTGGAGCTTTATTGGTTGCCAATTGTCTAGGATGGATTTTAATTATCTAGTCTCTATTTTAAGTGGAGTAATATCGGGAGAGTCAAGTTCTTGTACTGGAACATTCTGGCTGACTACCTTAACGTAGAATGTACCGGCAAGGATATTTGCTTGACCACGAGGGTCATTTGCAACGTTACAATCTCAAGGCTTTAGTAGAGGAACGGGTGATGACTTGTTATAGTTATCATCATCATCATCCAGACCTCCCTTACTGCACTAGGGCAGGGTGAGGAGTAGCAATGTCCAGATGGCCCAAGTTTGCACAATCCAATGGGCCACACTTCCATTCACTTGTCATTCCAGCCCACAGAATTCCGGCTCTATCTGATACACCAAAAACTTTCACCACATTCTGTAGCTTCACATAAATGTATCCAACACAGTAAATCCGAATGCTGTCACATTAAAAGGGTGCCAAATCCCTGATCATGCACTTCTCCTCACAACATTCATCCAGCCACCTTGATCTCTTGTCAGTCTCCTAGCCTCACTGATTTCCATACCTCTCTTCCTCACACACTCATTCACCATATCCCTCCACCTTCTCCTTGGCCTACCTCACCTCCTTCCTCCTTCAAATTACCTCAGATATACCTTTTTCACCACTCTATTGTTATCCGTTTTCTCCACATGACCATACTATCTCAGTACACTCTCTTCGATCGGGGTGTCCACAGACTTCTTCACTCCACACCTTTCACGAGTCACATTATTTCGTATCCTATCCACTCCACATACATTCCTCAGCAGTCCCATCTCCACTGCTCTCACTCTTGACTTTTCATTTTCATTTTCATGCCACATCACAGTCTCATATCTGTATGTTAAAGATGGCAGTAACACTCCTTCAAATTAGCCTTGCACAGCTGCAACACTCAAGCCTCTGTTTCTTATCAAGGCCTTCATAGCACCATCTACTTTCTTCTGTCACTCTACTTTCCATGTCTTTTAAACATTTTCCTCTCCTTTCTATCACTGTACCCAGGTATTTGAACTCTCACCTATTCCAGTGTCTCTCCATCCACTTTAACATCACACTGGGAGTCACCTCTCTCGGTTACCAACGCTTTACTCTTTTCTACATTTACTCTCAAGGCACGACGCTCACAGACATCAGCAAAACTCTGCAATAGTCTACCAAGTTCTTGTCTGGTATTTGCAAGTAGCACTGCATCAATAGCATACTACAAATTTGAGATATTTCACCCTTCACCATTCATTGATGTGTTTCTCCTAATGCTTCCTATCACATCCACATCCACACCACAATGCTCCTTCACTTCCTCATTTGTTAGTCTGTCTCTCCATGTGACTCCACATGCTCCTCTCAAATAACTCATTTCCACTGCTCTCACTCTTGACTTCTGTCCCTCCAACAGGGTCCAAGTTTCACTTTCGTTTTCGTTTTCGTTTTTGAAGGCTCCAACATGCTTGCATGTGTCGGCCTTGGTCACCTAATGGCGGCTCTCCACACTGCTCGATCTCTGGCAGCCTCCCTATTCAGTCCCTTAACCCTTAAGTCACATTTAATGACCTCATCCCATGTCTTTCTCGGTCTACCCCTCCCAACCCCTCTCCCAATATTAACACTTCTCACCCTCTGTACCCAATTATCCTCCCCCATCCTCTCCACATGTCCAAACCACCTCAGCCTACCTCTCCTCATCCCAACACCAATACACTCCAGTCCCATCCTACCTCTCAACTCTTCTATCGTAAACCCAGCCCCCCCAGGCCTTGCACGCAGGGACGCACTGCACATCCACCTAATCATTGTCATTTCTGTATGTTTAAACCTGTGAATATCCTCTTCCTTTACTGCCCAGGTCTCACTACCATACAGCATCACACTCCTAACACATGCTGCATACAAAGACCCCTTAGCACGTAAGGAGAGTCCTCTCAATGTCAGGAGAGGCAACAGCTCCCTGAACTTCTTCCAACCACTTCTCACTCTAGCAACCGAGCTAACTCCAGCCCCACCTCTGGCACATAACATGTCTCCCAAATAACAAAACTCCTCCACACACTCAAGAGACTCACCTGCAAGTTCAACCCTCTCACGCCTAACAATCTCCACCTGCTCTCCCCGACACACCGCACACATGAAATCAGCATTACCTCGCAGTCTACCTCTAATACCACTACATCTCTTGTGCACCCACTTATCACAAACACTGCACAAGATGGAATTACTTCCCACACCCATGTGGCAAACTGCACATGGCCACTCTCCCTCTCCTCTGATTGTATTGCCACCAACCCTAGATATCATCACTTTTGTTTTATCTGCATTTACCCTTAAGCCCTTGTGCCCCATACCATCTCTCCACTTCTTAAATCTTTCCTCAGCCTCCTTTTCATTCTCAGCAATCAACACCAAATTATCAGCATACAACCTCTCCCATGGGAGTCCCTCTCTGAAGTCACGTGAGAGGGCTTCAAGCACCATGTAAACAACAAGGGACTCAAAACTGACCCCTGATGCACACCAACATTCACGGGAAACTCATCACTCAAAGCTCCATTCACCCTTACCTGAGTGTGAGCACCCACGTACATGCCCATAACCACCCTAACCAGCCACTCTTCCAACCCTAGCTTTCTCATTGCCCACTTCACCACCTCTCTAGGGACTCTGTCAAAGGCCTTTTCCAAATCAACAAAAACAAAATACAATTCCCTTTTCTTGCCAATATATTTTTCCTGAAGCTGTCAAACAATGAATATGGCATCAGTGGTCCCCCTGCCTGACATAAACCCAAACTGCATCTCATTGATATTCACTCTTTCTCTAATCATACCTTCTAGAACTCTCTCCATTACTTTCATTATCTGATCTAAGAGCTTTATACCTCTGTAATTTCCCCTTTCCAGGGCATCACCCTTCCCTTTGTACACATTTACAATTACACTCTTCAGCCAATCATCTGGGACAACACACTCATATATAATCATATTTATCAGGTCAGTGACTAACCTCACCCCAATATCTCCTGAGGCCTTCAACATTTCGGCAGCCAACCCAGACACACCTGCCGCCTTCCCCACCCGCATCCTGCCTATTGCCTCACTCACAGTAGCAGCGTCAATCAAAGGCCAAGGGCCAAACACTGGATCAGCTGGCTCCAAACCTTCCCTATCCCAATCAAACTCCTCATTCAACAACCGGCTATAATGCTCTCTCCATGCATCTTTAACATCCTCACTGTTTACCACTACCCTTCCTTCATCATTCTTCACACACTGCTCGCCTACAATGTCCCGATTATCTCTCTTCACCTGATTTGCCACCCTAAAAACCATATTTATCCTTCCTTCATGATTTAGATTATCAATTAAAAGTCTCTGTGACTCAGACTTCGCCCTGTATACCTCTCTTCTAGCCCTGCGCTTGGCAGCCAAGTACTCCTCCCTGTTACCACCCTTCTTCCATTCCCGGAAAAGCCTTCTCTTCTCCTTAACTGTGGCTTCTACACCCTCATCCCACCACCAAGTTACTTTATGTCTCGGTGGGCCTCTTGTCCAATCGCATACTGCATCGGTAACTCTCAAGAGGTTGTTCTTAAGGGCTCCATACTGTTCATTAACGTCTCTATCTTCGGCTTCCTGTTCAGCCACCACTCTCCTCATCTCACTATAAAAGGCATCCCTTACTGATTGGTTTCTCAGCTTCCATATTTTCCTCCTAGGTACATATGTCCTCCTTCTCATCATTCGTTCCTTAAGCACCATGTCACAAATCAACAGTTTGTGCTGCTGCACACACTCCTCGCTTCCTATAACTTTAACATCCCTCACTAATCTCCTATCAACCCTCCTGACCAGAAAATAATCTATCTGGCTACTATTTCCCCCGGACTCGTACGTAATCAATCTACTCACTCTTTTTCTAAAATGTGTATTGCACACAATCATGTCCATAGCCTCCCCAAACTCGAGTATTCTTTCCCCTTCCGCATTCCTCACACCATATGCACATCCTCCATGGACTCCTTCATAACCTTGAGCTGCTTCACCAACATGACCATTTAAATCCCCTCCCAGAACCACTACCTCATCATCACCCATACCACTTACTACACGTATTAAATCATCCCAAAATCTATCCTTCTCTGCGTCATCCAATCCTACCTGCGGAGCATATGCTGATATAACTGAAACTATCACCCGTCCGATCAAAATTTTCACTACTATTATCCTATCAATTACTCTCATGACATTCATAACATACTCCACCCATTTCTCCGCAACCAACACACCCACACCCCCATATCCGTCAGTTCCCCCCTGCCAAAACAGCTTATAGTAGCAATCCTTCCCAGCAATCTTTCTGGCTGATCCACCCCTGTACCGGACTTCCTGCAGACAAGCCACATCCACCCACCTCCTACTAAATGCCTCAACAACTTCCCCTGCTCTTCCTCTCAAACTTCCCACATTCCACGAACCCACCCTAAACCCCCTGGGTGATTTGCTGCCCTCAGGCTTGCTTTGGTGCTTGTTTTTGTAGTTCATAGTCGGTAAGATAAAGGGGGGGT
>JAGKTI010017092.1:0-18813 GCA_018397915.1 Birgus latro | reverse complement strand
CTAGCCCACCAGCTTACTAGTGGCTGTGGTAGTGGCCTCGGGGCACCCTGCCAGGACACCTGCAGGGACACCCTCCAAGCGCGCCTTGGCACTGCAATATTAAACAGGTGGAGCTGAGTAGAATGGAGAAAAAAGAAATTAAAGAGAAAACAAGGAAGTAAGATGAAGAAAAATGGAGAGAAGTTGACCCTTTGAGATTCCGATGACGATTTTGATAGTCATTTCAAATCCAACCTCAGAGATTCCGATGACACTTTTAATCGTCATTTTAAGAAACTTTTGTAAAATATTCACAATACTGTAAATCGCGTTTATGCATCATAACAAAGAGACTCGAGCATGAAGTCACGGAATGGTTGCTCTATGCGTGGCAGGTACTGCACAGCTGGTCTGACTCATGGCTTTGTTTCTTTATCACTTTATTCTTGGTGAATATTTTTCTAAAGCAAGGTATAAAATTTTTGGTTTTTGCCTAACTTCAACTTATCATTTTGACTTGTTATTTTATTTTTTTTTTCATTTTTGGAACATACTATGATAAAGCATAATTATTCAGCTTCAAAATAACACCACAACCAGCATCCTATCATAAAAAGTGTATTTGTACTGACTGATCAAAGAAAAAGATTGCGAAGCGAATATGCGGACAAGACTAAAAGAAAATTATGCATCTCTTCCCTTTCGCTTTACTGCACAATAAAATGCAAAAAGTACCATAATCTATATATCATTGTAAAGGTAATTTACTGTAGTTTTGCATGGTTTAAACCAAATTTACATAGCCTTATTAGTTTTTTTTTTTGCCAAATATTTTTCTATGGCAAGGTATAAAATTTTTGGCTTTTGCCTAACTTCAACTCATAATTTTGACATTTTATCTTCCTTTTTCTCCTTTTTTGAAGATACTGTGAGAAAGTACAATTATTCAGCTTTAAAATGACACCAGAACCAACATTCTAGCATGAAAACTGTATATACACAGAGGGATCAAAGAAAAATATCATGCTGGGAAGATGTGGGTAAGCTTGAGAGTGGCTGGCTCTAGCACAGATGTAATGTGCCAGGCCCAGAAACCTCATAGTGTTAATAGTAAGCCGTGTTTAGAAATATATGAGATGGAAAGAGAAAACAGAAAAACAGATATACGATAGCAGACCATCATCGAGCATCTGGTATAAGGCTAGAAGTGGGACCTTACCATTAAATGACATGAAAAGCCTTACTGATGGAGAAGTAGCCTGCAAGTTATGTGGACATGAATATGAAGACTTAAAACATTTTATATTAAGATGTCCAAAAATTATTAATGAACAGATGAAAGCAGTAGAACTACAGCAACCGTATCAAGAAGGGGAGATAGAGGTAATTGGCCAATATTCATTTCAGAAAGAAAATCTGGAAGAGAAGGAAATCTTATATAATATGTGGAAAAAAAAGAAAAAGAATTATTAAAGAAACAAATTAGAAAACAAAAAATGAATATGATTAAAAGGAAAGCAGTAAAGACAACAGCAACAACAACAAACAATAGAAGATAGAAAAAAAAGAATTGCTGTCAAAATGGCATATATTTCAACGAACTGGTCAGGAAATAATAAGAACACATCAGGGAGTGCTGTTGCAAAGGCAACACTCTCGCATACCAACTGAACTGAACCAACAACGTCAGCACCAAAAACACGTACTGTACAGGGAAGGAACTGTCATGTCAATCCAAAACCGTATCATGTAGGTCCCTTCTTGACCTCTGTCAGCAGTTATCTCGTAGAAAAAGCGGTTCGTCTCCGTCTCAATCAGCATCATTAGTGCTTATCATAGAATAACAGAAACGAACTCAGCACTGAACTATAGGCTGTCAGCCCTGCTGTGTCAAGTACACCTGAGTCACTGTCATCAAACGTAAAGGTGCTCAGTCTGAAGTCAATGGTCCATGTCCAGGCATAGGCTGCTCAGGAAGGGGAAGCCTGTACCCCTGACTGCTGGTTAAAGTGTCTTCTGAGGTGGGCACGTTTTGTGACAGATTTTCGCGCCTGCTGTGAAGGCCGAGGGACTAACATGGCTCCCGATGCTGAGAAGGATGCCCCTGGTGCTGGCTCATGTGGTGCAACAGCACGGGATGGTAAGAAGGCGTGTCAGGTAGAGGGATGTGATCGTGACAATGGAGCACGGGAGGAGGAACATACACAATGCTCCTGCACCGGAAGCACATCTTGCTGTGACGTGCTTGTCGCCTCCTTACCCTTTGTGGCAGGAAATAATTGCTTTGCCATCTTCTTTTTCTTAGGAGGTGGCGCAACAGAGTAAGAGGTGGAGCGTCACTGCCAGTGTCATCAAAGTCATCGTCATCATCATCTTCCTCTGGTAGCATTTCGTACCACTCGTCAGCGTCCTTGTCAGATATGTCATCAAGACTACTCTCATGCTCTTCATCTGTGCTAATTCTGTCATTGTCACTCTTACCACCCCTAGTGAAGAGTTCAGCCCTGATTTCAGCGCTTGTATGGGTCTTGCGCGAGTGCGCTGAGGGCTGCAGTGCGAGGGAGTGGTGGCTACGAGAGGGGCGAGAATCGGATGTCCAATCATCACTGTATCATGCACTGAACTGACAGCTTGGGTGCTTGGGAGGCTAGGGTAGGTCAGTGTCAACATGTGCCAGATGTTCGTTCACGTTCCAAAGTTTTTCACAGTTTTTTACAGGTCGCGCTGCATCAACTCTGCCGGGAACGCTCTGATAAAATGTCCTTTGATGCCGGTGGCTATTTAGTGGTTAAATGTCTGCAATGAATAACCCAGCCCCAGGTACCTATGCTCCTGATGTGGCAATACTGGAGTGATGGTGAATCGATATGATTCCTGCCAAAAAGTGTTTGGACCAACTCTGATTTATGGGAGTGAAATACAGACAATATTTGGAGGACACAAGGGTAGTTATCTGAAAATGTGGAGTTACTGGGAGATGCACAGATGAAGAATAAATAGGCATACAATACAGAAGTGAAGGTCAAAGAGTGTTAAGGGGACATATTGAACATATGAAGAGTGTACAGAGGTGAAGCTTTTGGAAGAGAAAAAGATCCCAACAAGGACAGATTTGGAGACATTTTTGTCAAGGCCAGCCCAAATGAACTCTGTGATACATCAGGGTATTTAATAATAATCTATCTATCTATCTATCTATCTATTGCAAGACGTCTCAATCCCGCACAAACAAATCACCTCCATGTCACTCTGTCCCCTGCCATTTCACTACCACGCTCCCAACTCACACCCCCCTCTCTCATATACCTCTCCACTCCATCCCTCCATCTCATCCTCGGCCTCCCCCTCCCTCTCGCCCCCTCCACCTCACTCACATACACTCTCCTCGTCAGTCTTTCACTCTCCATCTTCTCCACATGCCCAAACCACCTTAACGTGTTTCTCCTAACGCTTCCCATCACGTCCTCAACCACACCACAACGCTCCTTCACTTCCTCATTTGTTAGTCTGTCTCTCCATGTGACTCCACATGCTCCTCTCAACTCATTTCCACTGCTCTCACTCTTGACTTCTGTCCTTCCAACAGGATCCATGCTTCACTTCCATATGTTAGAGTTGGTATCACAATACTGCAATGCAACAACTTCTTCACTTCCATGCTCACCTCCCCGCCCCCTATCACTGCTCTCAACAAACCAGCAACCTTCCCTCCCTGCTGCACCCCTTCGAGCACTTCACCCTCCAGACCTCTACCCCAACTCACCACACTGCCCAAGCACTCAAACTCACTCACATTCTCCACATCCCTCCCATCCAATCTCACTGCACACTCACTCACCGGCTTCATCATAATAATAAAAATAATGATAATAATAATAAAAACTATAATAATACAGTAAGAGTAACAGCAATAAAAAATAATATAAATGAACTTACCTGGACCCATCCAGACTTTGGTGATGTGATGCTCAGTACCCTCTCCAAAGGATGCCAGTCTCCTTTCAACCATATATATTTATCTAAGTGGAAATAATCACTGGTTATAAATCTATATGAAAATTTTTTTAGAACTTTCACGACAGCATATAGTTACTGGATGCACCAGTTACAAAAAGAAAAGAAGAAAAAAAAAGTTATATATTTCACCTAAAGGAAAGAAGGCACTGTAGAGAGAAGTGTGACTTTTCAAACTGACATGCACTTGTGCTGTGCACTGAAGCCATGATGGTTCAGTAGTAATGCAGTCATCTCCTGATCTGTAGTGCCCAGAGTTAAAGGTTCAGAACTATAGTTCTGTTGGACATTTAAAGTACCGCTAAGCACTGACTCAAACGTGTCCAGACTCAAAGGCACATGTAGACTGAAAGACAAATGTGTTACCAGTGAGTACACATGACTCCAAGATCAAGGGACAAAAATCCCAATTCTACTTCCCCAACCTGTGTCCTGAACTGTATAGCCCAATGAATGATGAGTGTTCAGTTAACTATACAACAATACAGTAAAAGTCCTTTAATCCGACCACCAATAATCCGATTATCCCAAAACAGGTATACCTCAATATACAATACCCCAGCTTAACGATGGGGGAAGAAATATCACCATACCCCGCCTAACGATGGCCAAACCCCAGTTTAACAATGGGTTTTGATTTTATTTACTCATTTTGATATTTTACACTAAAATTGTGTGTTTAGGTTGATTTATAAACTGTTTTTAGACTTATATTACTGTGTTTTAGCCATAGGTGGTGAACACTGTCATTTTGGGGTACAGTTAACTAAGCTTGATTTTCTCTAGACTTATATTTGACAGTTTTCTGATTTTATTTCTTGGTTTTAATGAGTTACAGTATTTACAGGTGTTAGGCTTAGGTTAGCTTCTTTTACAGCTGTTGGGCCATTTAGATTGGCTTTAAACTTGTTTTTGGACTCATTTGGGTGGGTTTAGAACCTGGTTGGAGGGGAAACCCAAGGCTCAAAAATGCATCCTTATAGTTTACATGTTAAATCTACCCTGAGATACGATATCCTGCCTAATAATAGGTTTTTACTTAACCAACTGCATTGTTAAACCAGGGTATACCTGTACTCTGATTTTTTTTTTTGGCAGAGCTGAAATGCCATTAGCGGTGAGGAGTGGAAGTAAGTGGGGAGGATAGCACTCGCCCACCACTTTCAGTTTATACCTGTGCCCAGTCTGACGCTCTTCCGATAATTCCACCCGACTATCTGACCAATAAGTGATTACAACAAAATAGCAGTGGCTCCTACACCTTCTACTAGTCATGGTGGGAAAAAAAATGCAAATGCACGCATATGACACTAACAATAAGTGATAAAGTAGCGGTGATAACACGAGTCGAGTGTGGTGAAGAACGTTGGAAGATAATGGAAGACTAACATTGGGGCCTCAACAATCTTGAATATTGTGGCAGCGAAGGATAAACTGACAAGGTTTGTGGCGGGTGGGCGGTCACTTGTCACTGGTTAACCCGTCACGTCCTGACCGATTTTCCAACTCTGCCCCCCCCATCCCCCCATCCCGTCCAATTTCATTTTTTTTTTTTTTGGCTCAAACCTATGCTTTTGGCGAGAAACATCTAAAATTCATAGAGAAATTACCCTCCTGAGCTTATAAATGTTATAATAGATAACAGTCACCCTTACCTTTTCATTCTCTCTGAGGGTACTTGGCTTCAAAGAAAACAAACTATGGGAAGGGTAACTAATTCAAGCCACTTTAAATTACGTATTTATTTATGGTGCTCCAATCGGATTAAGCCAGTGAAGGTTAATATCCAAGGGGTGGTTGGGGTTTACTGCTCATGTAATGCCATTCAGGGCTGAGTGAGGCTGGTCACTCTCATCTTAAATGACATGACCAACTTGCCTAGCTCCGGGCTCCTACGCTCCTCTGTGGGGCGACGTAGGATTGGATAATGAATGAATGAATGATTTATTTATTTGGTACGAATTTATATGTAGTACAAAAGTATACAGTATTGGCTTTCACACAATAATATAGGTGATATAAGCATTGTTCACTCACCAAAGGCATCAACATATGACACCTTCCTTTACGACATTACCACCCGATCACTTCTGTTTATTTCTTCCTCTAGCTTGTTTATTCCTTTGTCCTCCATCTCAGGAATCACTTTCACCACGAATTTCGTCACTGAAGAGGCCGTGGCGCGACATGTCTTTACTGGCCAGGTCACTGCTAACAGGTGTATTGCCGAGAAAATGGCGTGTGGGGGGGAGGGGGGGAGAGAGGGGGTCAGGTGGGGCCAGGCAGTATCCCCGCTGGTAGAGGAAGGTCTCCCACATATGCCTACCAAAAAATCACCCGTGAAACTTGAAAAATGCGCAAATGATTGACCTTGCAACTGCATAACGTATGGGTACGTTGTCGGGTGTCACCGTGACAAAACGTTGTGACGTACCCATACGTCATCAGGACGCCTTGGGTTAAGTCAGAAAAACTATAAAATAGCCAAAATTAGAAAAACTGGATGAAGCAGTGTACAAGTGGTTTACAACTAAATGTGCTGAAGGCAAGCCTAAGACTATATCTGATTTAATGATTGCCAAGAAAGCTAAGTAATACTGCAGGATGTGGAAACAGACACTGATGTAAGATTCTCTGATGAATGGCTTTTCACAATTTTAAGCTTCGGCATGGGATCCGGGTGATTGATGTGACTGGGGAGAAAAACTCAGCCGATCACGAAGCAGCAGCAAGCTATGGCAGGTCCTTCCAGAAGAAGAAGAAAAAAAAAAATCGTCTGAAAGACCCTCGGTTCCCTGCCATTCAGATTACAGGACTTTTACTGTACCAAGATAATATAAGCTTCAGGCAGCTCCTCTCATTCCTTCTATCTATCTATATACCTAGACTGCTTCCCCCAAGAAAAGGGAGGTAGCCGAGACAGGTCAACACACTACCAATTTACTCATCCACTCATTCCTTCTAGATGTCATTTACACTTGCTGGGAATACATATGTAATACTTCCTCTTCCCAGTCCCAAGGAGTAGTCATGATCTTTTTAGAGTCTGAATGATGAGCAAATAACTGTGCTATTCATCTTAATGGGCACTGCTGACAGTCTTCATAATCGTCTGTTTTCTCTTTCCCATTTATGAATACCCACCCCATACTTTTTGTGGGAAATATGGTTAAGAAATTAATAATATATTAAATCATTTTAGTTCCAATACTAATAACATAAATTATCAATAGACTAACAATCCATATCAGGTAAATAAATGGGATGACAAAATACAGGCCCTGCCTATGCACAGTCCAGGCATGGGACCTAGGACCCATAGCCTACCCGCCATGGCCAGTGGCTGTGGTAGTGGCCTCAGGACACCCTGCCAGGACTGCTATGGGACCTAGGACCCATAGCCTACCCGCCATGGCCAGTGGCTGTGGTAGTGGCCTCAGGACACCCTGCCAGGACTGCTATACGGACAGCCACGAAGCACGCCTTGGCAATTTAACTGCCCCACCATTGTACACCCACTGACAGGGCTGCCTCCTGGGGCACTAATCCCAGGTTAAGGCCCCTCTCTATTGGGCAGAAGCAGCAGCCTGGAACTGCAATGCCCTGTACTCTCTGACAAAGATCCAAGGACTATCTCATTCCAATCCCAAAACTGTGCTGGCAGATCCTGCACCATACCTCCCCATCAGGTCTGCCACTAGGTAGTGGGGGGAAAAGTTTCCTGGCTGCATGTCCTTGCTGGCATCAACCCCTGTGAAGCAGTGGGGTATGTTGTGTGGAATGTAAAGCATATGTGGAGTAATGCATGTGATAAAGAAAAGTGTTTCGGAGAGTATGCTGTCCTACTCTCCATGTAACTGTCAAACTGAAAAATGTCAGCAAAAAGGGATGATCAGGATATCCTGATGGCCAGTGACCTGGGAGCCCCAGTTCTCCCTATCACTAGAATTCCCATTCTCCTCAGGAGTACCGCCCTGATCAGTTGCTGCTACAACGTACTCCCTTATTCTTCAACACAATAAATAATTACATAGTAGCATACAACACACAAGGTAGATTAGTAAAATGTTACCTTCATTGCTATCTGTGTACACCAGGATCCCCTTTTCTTCCTCATGTGATGCCTCTTCGTTCTCGGCACATAATTCTGGAAACAGGCACTCCCCAGGGACAGCCACTGCAAGGTCATCAGCTGTGATTTCTTCAGGCGTTTGTCTATAAAAAAGTATTATATATAGTGACAAACAAAAAGTAGCCTTATTTTTAATTACAGTAACCCCACAATAATCCGACATATTACAGCCACTGGTATGTCCGGATACGAACGAAATCTGGATACGGAGAAACACCCTACCTATACCCACTGACAGGGCAAACAAAAAGTAGCCTTATTTTTAATTACAGTAACCCCACAATATCCCACATATTAGGGCCACTGGTATGTCCGGATACGAACGAAATCCGGATACGGAGCAACACCCTACCTACCTATATCCTACCAATACCCAAACTATATGTGCAGTATTCCCCAAACTGTAGCAATGTTCTTCAGTCATTCAGTTATTTAGATACCAAGACACACATGGGAATATCCAATATAATGCTAGACACTAAGAAAACAATGCATAAACAATAAAAATCCACAAATAAATAAATGAAGAAAATGAATTACTGCCTAGTGAATGGCGGACAGGTGTCGCAACCTGCTAGCATCCAGCTGGTGCACAGTACTCAGGGTTCCCACTCTCTGGTCAGCAAAAATTTCCCTGACTTTTCCCTGACTTTTCTAGGAATTTTGACAAAAATCCAGGTATATTTTCATACTTTGCTAAGTAAATTTTCAAGTGTAATTTTACACTTTTTTTAAAGTGGACTCCAATGATTAGTAAAAATCACCCTGATTTGTTCACTACTGAAGAGTGAAGCTACCATAGCCATTCAGTTTACAATTAATCTTAACTTGTACACATGGAACAAAATAATAAAAAATGCACCTTAGCATAAACCTCAATTTTCACCAAAAATTTCCCTGCCTTTTCCATGATATTTTAAAAATTACAAAATTCCCTGACTGGAAATTTTTTTTCAGTTTTCCAGGTTTTCCAGAGGCAGTGGGAACCCTGAGTACTAATTCCATGTGGTCTAGTGGCTAATAATATCACTTAACATGTGTCAAACATCTCCTCCTCCTCTTCTTCCATCCGACGGAGCTGGGCAAAGAGTGGGGACGTGCGGTGAGGTGATGGAGGCCTACCCACTTCAGGAGACTGAAGACAGTTGCAAGCTCATGTCTAACGGAGACTCAACGGTTGTCAATGTGCTCGGTTGTGGGTCCAGGAATGAAGACTGGGGACGAGATGGTGGTGGTGGTGGGGAGAACAGGCTCGCATGCATGGGGGGTGGCAGGCTCGAAAAACAAGTCGATCTCGGAATAACAAAAGGTGCGACGATTCTGATGCAGGATGACAGCGTCCCTGCCTGACCGCAGAGCCATCGCCAGCTTGAGCAGCACCAACTCCGGTTGCGGTGTGGGTGCTCAGCATACTCGAGCACCTACTCTATGCCGACACATAGTGCACCTAGACAAGGGAGTAATGGAGTAGTGGAGTGGCGGGGTGCTCAGTCAGGGTCCTCATCCTTGTCGCTGTCCTCTGTCGGCCCTGCAGGAACAGCAGTGGCAATCTCATCATCAGGCAACTTACTGGTAACCAGGATTACTGCCATCATCATCCAACCACTCCTTCACATCGCCGACGTCCACATCCACGCATGCCGTACACAGATGAAGGTGAAAATCGTCCACATCAAATCCCTCAAAGCTGTGTGAGACCATGAATCCATGAAGGAGACAAGACAAACCACTATCGAGGACGACAAACTTGATGTTGAAACGCTGAAGATTTTCCAAGGTCCGTTCCCCACGTGTGTTGACCCATTGCTCATCCTCTAGCACTACCATCACCTCGTCGAGGAACCTCCAATGGTACAGTCTCTTGGCCGCCACGATAACATCTTGGTCCATTGGTTGAATGAGAGCAGTCACATTAGGTGGCAAAAACATGCACCTGATACAACCGTTATCAGCAACCAGTTCCTTAGACGGATGCACAAGGACACTGTTGACGATCAGGAATGCCTTCACTTGATCATGAGGGATACCACGTTCCTCCGTCCAATAACAGATAACATCCATGACAAAGTGTCTATGGAACCAATCTCTGAAGATTTTACAGGTAAACTATGCCTTCACAGAATGGTACCACATAACAGGGATGCTATCCATCAACCCATGGAGACAACATAGCTGTTTTGCATGTCCAACAATAACCGGCTTGGGGTGGTGCATCCCGTTAGCACTGGTGAAGCACAAAACCAAAACACACTGTTTGGACAACTTCAGACCAGGCACAATCTTCCCCCTCTCGTCTGTCAAGATGTTGATGGGGACGGAGCGGTAGAAGAGGCCAGTTTCGTCAGCACTGTACACATGACCAAGAGCAAGGCCCTCATCCTTCATCAGGCGCTGCTCTTTCTGGCAAAACGGCTCTATATCCTCCACTATCGTGTCCAAAGCCTTGCCATGTGTCTTAGGGCCAGTAAGACCATGCTGAAGTTTGAACCGGAACAGTCAACCTTCAGATGCCTTGAAGTCGTGCAAGTTGTGTAGGCGTGAAAATTTCTCAGCTGCCGCCTTCAACTCAGTCCCTCGTACAAGCACGCCAGCACCCCATTGCTGGCGGAACCAAACCGAAGTCGACTGGTCGATGGAAGCGTGACAAGGCAGAGACATAACCTTCTTATCACCCTCCTGAGTGGCATCGCCGTAGTCCAGTCCACACTGAGTCATCTTGGCCCCGTGATTTCTTGATATCAAAGTTGAACAGACCAAATCATATTCACACAGAATGCGTGGTGGTCCAGCCAGCGTCAACCTTCCTCAAAATCTCATGCTTCCTCTCCAGAGTCAAAACCTTCCTCTTTCATTTCTTGGGTGGTGGTGGGCCCATCACCACATACACAAATATGCCACAAAGGAAAATCAAGGCCTGAAGAAGGCAGGGAACCACCACAAATGCAACAATGGACGATACCATGGTTACAAATCAACCAAGCATGTCCACTCAAGAGAGACAAAGGCGAGAACTGAGGTGCGGTACCGCCACGTGAACACAGTGTTGCTATGTCTCTACCCACACTTGGCTACGAGCACAGAAGTAAAAAGTGCCAAACTGACCTATGAGCATAGGAGTCATTTTCGCTCAGCCATGCAAATGTTGCCAGGTGGCAGCAACACTGGATCCATCATACATCATGACCTCAGGAAGCGTCCAAGTAATCTGGCCAGCCAGGTGACACTAGTGGACCATTCGGTAGGGAGGCGACCAACTACATGTGCCTGGAAGCATCTGAGTGATCCGGCTAGCCAGGAGACTTTGACCGTTCAGTGAAGAGGAGAACAGCCAATCTTGCTCAGCTTGTGGGTTAGGATCTGCATTACTCGCGCGCAACCTGGAGCATCCGAGTGATTCAGGCAGCTGGGGGACTTGGACCGTTTGGTGAGGAGGTGGACAGCCATTTTTGCTCAGCTTGTGGGTTAAGGCCTGTATTACTCGCACGAGGCCGAGAGCATCTGAGTGACCCAGGTGGCCAGGGGACTTTGACCATTTGGTTAGGAAGCAGACAGCCACTTTTGCTAAGTTGGTGGGTTGTAGCATATTACCTGTGCATGGCCAGAGAGCCAGCCACCCAACCAATTTAAAAAAAATTTCAGGTTGCCCAACCGGTGATGTTGGGAAATTTTATGTTCAAATATGGACAAAGAAATCTGAATACCGGCATAACTGAGCCAAAGCCTAACATTCAGATACGGAGTGTCCACATAATCGAGAAATTACTGCATCTCTGTGTTTAATTCATCAATCTCTCTCTCTTGTTTATCTTTTTCTTCTATTTCTTTACCTTTTTGTCATCAATGTCCTTTTACCCTCCCTCCCTCATCCGGGATGACTGTTCGATGTTTACAGTATCTTAATTTAGTACTGGAAAGCTAACACTGGAACTGCATAAGGTACTCTATCAATGCCAGTCTGCTTATAGTTTTTAAAATCTCTCTAATACACCTGATATAGTATCATATTTACCTACACACCTAAATCTTAACCCCTTCAATACAATGATGTGATCTTTATTCTGTCTCCAGATAATTTATTAAGCTTATGAGAGACTTTTAGAATCTGAAAGATGTAGCCTGCAATAAATTCTTCATACTGAAAAATATATTCTAAGCATAACAAGATCTTTCTGAGATGAATTAAAAAAAAAGTCACTAGTCTGATGGGGGTTAAGACAGATTTGGAGGGCATCAGTGCAAGGCTATAGATCATCTATCTCAACTGATTTCCAGTCTGGGAGTTGACGAACTTGACAGATAGTCAGCTGCTGAGCGTGGCTGGTTACCCCCGTGGTGTGGAAAAACGAAGTGAGTGATGGATGACGAGTCGGGTGGAGGCGCCGGAGACACGGCAATGGATCATCAATCCTTCATATGTACAGGGAAGAGGACAATTGGGGACAAGGACCATCTTCAGACAGAGCCGGCGGACAAACAACAACGCACCGGCTCCTCCCCAACCAACTCCTGTACAGACCGACTGGTAACCTACATCATCAGGTCAGTCAATAACGAGCCAATATTCCAGGACCCGGACACCTTAACAAAATCAATCAATGAGAGTCTATTTGCCAAGTACAACCAAGAGGAGGAGGTGACAATCTTGGGCTCAGGCAGGGGTCTAAGGGTCAGGATTCTAGCCAGAGTGGTGCCTGAGATCGAGCCACCAATGGAATCATTAACCAAGCTGGGACCATATCAGATAACCTGTAAGAGGTCAGTCATTGACTTTGATCCGGAGGTAGTTTTGGGGAAGATCGGTCCAATCGCAACTCAGGTGTCTGAAACCAGCCTCCGCTCAAAATTAGAGGTGCTTAGTGGACACCCAGCAGAGATCCTAGATGTATATAGAATACCAGCTCATGTTCCAAATGAATCAGGCCGTCAGCCCTCCCTCAGTGTAAGAGTGAAATTTACAGGTCACTACCATTAAAGGTGGCCTATGGTCATGTGGTGTACGCAGTGAGCCCCTACCATTTTCCTGACCTACGCTGTTACAATTGCCATCAGTATGGCCACAGCAGTGTCTCCTGCAAGAACAAAGTCCGCTGTTCAATGTGTAGTGGATGGCACTCATTTTGTACCAAGGATGGCCAAAAATGTACCAATGCCCCACATTGTTACCTGTGTGGCAATCACCACAGAGTGTTATCAAAGTTATGCGGGGTCTACAAAGAGGCCAGTGCCATTCACAAAACAGTAAAGGAAGGCAAGACAACCTTACAGGAGGTAAATAAGAAACTCCGAGCCCTGTGCAACGCACCCAAAGCCCGGACTGTTGACGTCACCCCTCGCATCACCTCCAACAAGATCACGCTGAGTAGGCCCTGTCCGGAAGCAGTAACATATGCCACGGTCACCAAGAATCGCTTCGCTGCATTCAGGGAGGGAAATGACTTTGACTCCCCTGACACAGTGACACTCCATGCATCAACTGACCCTACTTCAGACATAGTGGTCCATCAATCCCCTATCAAACAGAACCCATGCAAACGACCCCACCATTCCCAAACAAGTTCAGACGACGAGCTACTGGACGCTGCCATCAGTGACACTGCTCCTCCAATGAGTGTGACACCTCCAACCCGACAACCTGGACTGACACGTTCCGATCCTCCTCAGCCAGCACCCTCTGACCCAAGGATGCAGCACCAACTCCCCCCTTCTCAAGTCCGAGAATCTACCTCTCTTGCAGATGAGGACAGTTCCCCTAATCCACTAGTAACATTGCTGTTTGAGGCAATCAGCCTGTACCTCTCTGGTAAACCCCTGACAGACATTTTTGCCCAACTTTGGCCAAAGCTGAAAAATTATTTATGTTCGTTATGGATATCGTCCCCCCTTTAACTGCCATTCTCAGGAACGCTCATTCTCTAGTTCGGAAGACCCAAGACTTTAAGGCAACATTCCAGCCCCTCCAGCCCCATATCATTGGAGTATGTGAAACCTGGTTTCACTCCAGACTCCAATTCACTCTCCCAGGCTATACGATAATCAGAAGGGATCATCCTCAGGGTAAGGGGGGTGGTATAGTAGCATGTATACGTGCAGATGTTCCCTGCTCCAACCTGTCCATTACTTCTTTCACAGGTGGGGCCATGGAAGTATTAGCCATCAGGGTAGCCTTACGGAAGGCATGGAAAACTGTACTTATCTTTTATAACCCCTGCACAAATGTTTCACAGGAAGAACTACGGCACTACTTTACACAGTGCCCCTCCCCGGTTTTGATCATGGAAGACTTTAACGCTCGACACCACCTATGGGACCCTAACACTCCCTCCTGCTCCCTTAATAATACGGGAAAAGCCCTTTTTCACACCCTACTACGTTCGCACTCATTATGTCTCCTTACTCCTCCATCTCTTTCTACCCGCACTAATCCTCATACTGGTTGTTCCTCAACTCTGGACTTAGTCCTTGGGGATCAGGCTTTCACAGATTACAGATTGTGAGGTGACCCTCGGTCCCTACATGGGTAGCGATCACCTACCAGTCATTATCACCTTTCCAACCCATCAACCACGTCATCTCTCCCCAAGCCACCCACACTGGAGCCTCCGCTCAGGAAACTGGGGGAACTTCAAGGAGGCCCTCCCGCGACTTACCCACCCTGCTGCTTCTATCCATCACGAAGCTGAGAACTTCTCAGCTAGTCTGTTGTCTCCCGGCAAGGTGGCATTCCGACTCTCGTCCTCCCGATTTACTACAAGATCAGGTGTGCCGTGGTGGACAGATGAGTGTGCGATGGCAGTTAAAAAACGCCGAAGGGCTTGGCGTGAGAGGAAAAAGCACCCCACCGATGCCCGTAAAATCAGTTATCGACGACTGGACGCAATATGTTCCAGGATCATAGCAGTTACCAAACGCCAAGCTTGGAATACATTCTGTTCCAGCATCACCTTTTCCACCTCGACATCACGCACCTGGAGGTTCCTACGTTCCATGGAGGGTCATTCATCCCAGCACTCCTATCCCCTGCAAAGAAATGGCATCTTACTGCTGGATGACTCAGACAAAGCAGACTTTATAGCCCAACATTTTCATTCCATTCTGGGAACTCCCTCTCAGTTTCACTGCCTCTAGATGTCCATCAGCCTCCAGGGCCAGTAACTCATGAACATTCACTAGTATCCCTCAGCTACCCTTTCACTATGCATGAGTTGTCACAAGCACTCCTCAGGCTGCGCCCTAAAACTGCAGTGGGACCAGACATGATGCCTAATGAATTCCTGCAACATCTCCCAGCTTCCCACTTGGAATGCCTCCTTGCCATGTATAACAGGAGCTGGCAGGAGGGGATCTGCCCATTCCCATGGAAGAATGCCACTCTCCTCCCCTTCTCTAAACCATGCAAAGACACAGCAAATCCAGCTTCATACAGACCCATATGCCTTCTCTCCAATGTGGGCAAGCTCATGGAGCGGCTAGAAGCATCTCGCCTCTCTTGGTGGCTGGAGTCCAGGGATCTCTTGCATGAAAACCAGTGTGGTTTCCGACCAGGGCGTGGCACCATGGATGTGCTGCTGCAGCTGGAACATCACATCCATGATACATATCGATGCAAGCAGGTTATGCTCACTCTATTCCTGGATATCAAAGGAGCTTTTGACAATGTGTCCCATCAGTGCATCCTTCACCGGCTACAAGAACTTGGTGTCACTGGAGCTCCATTTTTCTGGATCCGAGACTATCTCACTGGCCGCACATTCCAAGTTTGGATTGGTAGCGCCATCTCAACCTTGCAATCCATCCTCCGGGGTGTTCCACAGGGTGCTGTACTCAGTCCCCTCCTATTCAATGTTGCACTCTCCGGACTACCCAAATATAAAAATGCAGCCTACTGGTCTACGCTGATGATCTGGCCTTGGTCATACGGGCCAATACAATGGAGAGTGCACAGCTCTCTCTGCAGCATGCTGCCTTTACCCTTTGTGACTGGCTTTGTGCCAGAGGTCTTCTCATCAGTGCTGACAAAAGTGCACTAATGGTCCATACACTCAAGCGACTCCCAGCTCTTCCTGAAATCCGCCTGGCATCTATGGGGGTACCTCTGCGTAGACATCACAAATACTTGGGAATGCAGTTGGATGGTCCAGTCCTCACATGGCGGACGCACACTGAACATCTCTGCCTCTCATGCTCCAGACGCCTGGACATCATGTGCCGTCTAGCAGGTGTGAGCTGGGGAGTGGATCGTGATGTCCTTCTACACTATTATAAGGCAGGCATCCTCAGTCGCATCAACTATGGTTGCATATTGTATGGGTCAGCGACACGGTCAGCACTTAGTACACTAGATATAATACAGAACACTGCCCTCCGTATAGCCACAGGAGCGATGTGCTCTTCTCCCATTATCTCATTACATGCAGAAGGAGGTTTATTGCCTCTCCCCAACCAGCGTCGCCGCCTCGACTGCCAGTCGCTGTGTAGGATCATGACCCTCCCAGCCTCCCATCCCCTCCTTTCTCTCTCCCTTTCCCTGGATGTGTCTCCTTTAAGTCCTCACTGGCGCCTTAAGTCTCACAACCCGTTCCTCATAAGGTCACTACGCCATTTCCAAGATCTACCCCTCACTCCACCTCCTCATTCATCCTCACCAGCCATCACCCCTCTCTCGCCCTGGACAGACCTGTCACCCCTCATCAGTGTAACACTTCCTTCCTTCAATAAGCCACAGCACACACATCTTGCATTATCCATCTTCAGAGAGATGACAGCCACGCAGTATCTTGGTTTCCTCAACATTTTCACAGATGGTTCCCATGTACCCTCTCTGCCCTCGACATCAGCAGCAGTTTACTTCGAGAACCTGACATTGTGTCAGACATGGCGACTCAGCCCATTACACCCCAGCCTCACAGGCGAACTGTTTGCCATTCATCAGGCCCTCTCCTTCATCCAGGCACATCTTGGCCCACAGAAAGCAGTCATATACACAGACAGTTAGTCCTCCATTTCGTCCCACACCCCACATACGGACAAGCCACTAGTGTAGGCCGTCCAGTCCCTCCTTCTGTCACTAATACATACCGGCTGGACCATAAGACTGCAATGGAGGCCAGCACACTCAGGGATTCGTGGTAATGAAATCGCGGATGCTGCAGCCAAGATGGCTCACAATACAGTAGCTGTTGAACCCCTACCACTGGCACTAAGCACACTCAAGAATTTAGTAAACAGAGTATGCCAGGACCGGTGGAACTCCTCTCTCAGCCTTATCCTCCCCACCGTGACCTTGGGACAGTATCGAACAGACTCTTCCCCTCACCCCTGGGCCAGATCCTCTGACAGAACTACTGACGTCCTGTTGACCAGACTACGTATAGGCCATATTCCTCTTCGTGCCCATCTGTATCGCCTCCGACTCACTCCTGACCCTTACTGTCCTTGGTGCCGCACGGTCAATGAGACAATTGATCACTTCCTTTTAGACTGCCCCCGCTTCCACTCATACCGAATGGTTTTACGTGACAGACTTGTAGCAGAGGGGATCACCACATTCACGTTCCCTACCCTACTATCAGAACGAGGACTAGACCCCCCAACACCGAAGAACCGCATCACGCCTCCTTGGTTGCTTTTTACGGAACTGTGGGCGCTTCAAGTCCGCCACTGCATCAGCTTAAAGCTCCCCCAGCCCACTGCTAGGGTGAAAACGGCTTTATCATCGTCCGCACCCTCTAATCATCACAACAACAACAATCTACCTCAACTTCCTGAAGATCATTTTTTTTTTTTAAATATACAGTATATATATATATACTGTATATACAATTCCTCTATTATTCGGACGCCCATTATTTGGATCCCTCACTATTCAGACATCGTGGGCTGTCCACCCCCCCAAAATGCCCAAAAATTCTTACAAATCCGGAAAAAATCTGATTTTTTTGGACCGTGTCAGTTTGAATTTCCCCCGCGCGCCAATCGGCTGTGTTTACGCGCGTGGTGCATGTCTGTCCGTCCCATTTCCCGCTCTGCTCCTGGCTCATGAACACGCTCCAACAATGGCGGCCGAAGTGATTGCTTTTGTGGTGATACCCTACCTCCTGCAGGGTCTGATGCTGCTCTTTACCTTCTTCATCATGTGTGATGATGGCCCTGCCTCCTGAGAAGAGGAAGAAAGTGGTTCTGACTCTGGAGAAGAGGGAAGGGTATTGGAGAAGGTGGACGCCGGGTGGCCGACATCACGGATTCGTCGCGAATTCAATCTCCCTTTCTCCACCTTGTTTGATATCAAGAAGTCCCGAGACAAACTACAGCAGTACACGGCTGATTTCGCTTCGAAGACCAAACGAAACGTGGAGAGGAAGGTGATGTTTAGTCCTAAGTATGCAGACATCGACCGATCCACGCTGATTTGGTATCGACAACAACGTGCTGCTGGTGTGTTGGTATGTGGAACGGAGCTGAAAGCTGCTGCTGAGAAGTTTGCAAGGCTCCAGGACTCGTCACTAGACCACACGGGAATTTACTGTTATGTATAGTGCAGTGAAGTGATGTGATCTGAGTTATGCAAAAAAAAAACGTTGTGGAAAGTGTTGGTGAGAAGTGCTGGTGACTGTCAATTGCAAAGGTGTGTGTAGTGCAATTTCTTCGTGTCAAAGTCTGAGATGATAGAGCGAGTTATACATCAGGACGGC
>JAGKTI010017091.1:0-13945 GCA_018397915.1 Birgus latro | reverse complement strand
GGGGGGGGGGGGCGCCCTCTCCATTAAAAAAACCATGAGTCATTCTAGTATGGCCAATCCGGAAACGGGCCAAAGCTGTTTCTCACTGTCAGGACAGTCCCACATACCCCAAGCTGTTTCTCACTGTCAGGACAGTCCCACATACCCCCCACCACCCAAGTTCCGATGAATGCTGCTGAGTTTGTTCACCCCTGCTGCATCCCACCTCCTCTGCCAGCAGAAAAGGACAGCCTCCACAGTGGCTGCACATAAATCTCGAATGGGACACGGTAATGAGAAGAGGAAGGGCGAGAGGCAGTAGCTCATCGCCCACGACCCCCACATGTGCATGGACCCAATACAGTTGTACAGAGTAACCTCGCCTGCATAATAAGAAGAGCCACTCCAAGACAGACAGGACTAGGGGATGTGATGGGAAGACACGAGACAAATATTGTAGGGCACTTGCTGAGTCACTGAATATGGTAAAAGAAGCCGGATGAAAACTGAAAATCAACTCAGCCGCAACTAAAATGGCAGTAAGTTCAGCGGTAAAAACATATGCAGAAGGAGGAAGACTCCCACCACGGCTAAAATAATGAAAAATGACACCACGGGGGATTTAGAGCCATCAGTATATACAGGGATCGAGTCACTGTGAGCAAAGACATCTTCTAGAAAATCAGACAAAGCTGCCTTTGAGGAAAGAGAGGCCTTCCCCTCAAGGAAGTAATCATATGGTGGTACCTCTAGGAGAAGCCAGGGAGCCCCTCAGGGGGGATACGCACAGGGCAAACAGGGGAGGACTGGACACCCAACTCCAACATGGAAGCCCTCGCTCAGTACACAAATGGGTGTGGATAGCGAGGGTGGGTGTCATAAGAGGGGAGACGTGCGACCTCAGAGACAGCCTTACAACTCAGTGAGGCAAGAAGACGGTGAAGGCGGTGTCAACACTGCACTATCAAGGACTGCCAGTGGAGATCCAGTGGCAGTTCGTTCACATCAACCAACAGACTTTTCATCTGGGATGACCGGAAAGCCTCAGTTGACAGATGAATAAGAGCATGATGGACCGAATTTAGTGGCCGCAGCCGTGCCTCAGTAACAGAAGAGTATACCACACACCCATAGTCCAATTTGCCTCTTACTACGGCGCAGTAAAATCGGAGCAGGATTGTTCTGTCACCGCCTCAAAACAAGTGTGGTAGGGTTCATAAGTGAGACAAGGCACGGAGGCATGAGAGTTGCAGTTAACAGATATGAGGTACCCACGTCAGTCTCCTGTCAAAAACAATGCCAAGAAACCATGTATACACATTACACCCTGTGGCCATATAACTGGAGGTCTAGGTCACGGTGAACTCCTCTCAAGCAGAAGAAATGCAAAGCCACTGTCTTTGATGGGAAGAAATGGAAGCCATGCATGGTGGCCCACTGAGAGACCCTGTCCATAGTGAGCTGCATGCGACGTTCAGCCATGGACATTCTTGAAGCAGCATACCATAGAGCCAAATCATCGACATACAGTGAGGCCGACACCCCGTCTGGAACAGAGGACACAATACCATCCAATGCTATAACAAAAAAGGTCACACTAATACTTCCTTGAGGCACCTCTTCCTCCCTCAATTCTATAAAAAAGGCGGAGGAGAAAAGACAGTGCATCATCATCCAGGTGTCGAAGCATTGTGTAGGGAATATCATCTGGCCCAGTGAGGTGTCATGACAGAGGGAAAGGGAAGATTAAAGTTCGCGATAAGAGAAAGGGAGGTTGTAGAACTCCACATTCCCTGAACAGAAGTCCAGCACCCTTGCCTCCTTTATCTCCCGTTGTCTGGCAAAAACTGGTTAGCTAGTATCTCTATGACTGACAGCCGCAAAGGCACATGCAAATATATCGGCTTATATCGGCCACAGCTGCAGGATCACCAACAGGCTCACCATTAGACATCAGTATGGGGGACTTGCCTTGAGTGAATTTTCCTGAGATCTTTAGCACCCTCTTCCTCACCTGAGATGCTGGTGTATTTGAGTTTACAGATGACACATAAGCCATCTAAGAGTCCCGCCTACCTTGTTTCAGTACCCGAAGAGCCTTAGCCCATGTCCTTTTGAGCTTGACAAGATAATGCTCTGTCCTGCATGTACGATAATGGGAAAAAGCTAACTTCTTATCACATATAGTAACACTGCAATCTTAATTTCACCATGGGACAGGTCGATAGCAATATGTGCCAGAGGTTTTAGGAATTGCATGAAGGGCAGCAGAATGTAGAACGGAAGTAAAGAACAAAACAGCCTCATCAATGTGCAGAAAGTCTTCAACTGAGAGATCAACAGAAATCAGAGATGAGAATGGGGATCAGTCTGCCTTATCCAATTTTCACCTCGGTAAATGGGAACAGGGACTAGATACTGCTGCTGTAAGAAGGATGGGAAAGTAATCACTTCCATGTAGATCCTCCATAATCCCCCAGGTAAAGTCCAGGAGACAGTTAGGGGAGCAGACAGAGAGGTCAATTGAAGTAAATGAACACGTTTCGGAGTGAAAATGTGTAAACGCCCCAGTACTGAATAGGGCAAGATGCTCATCCTCCAATAAGGATGCCAACAAACTCCCATGTTGGTTAACAAGACAGTCACCCCATAAAGGGTGAACACCATTAAAGTTCCCCAAGAAAAAGGAAGGCTGTAGGTAACTTACAAAGAAGGTTTTCAAGTTCCATTCTACAGACTTCTGTGTTAGGTGGTAAATAAATGGAACAAACTATTTACCAGCGGTGGCCATACAACCCCACAGCAATGAGGGATGTCAGCCCTCACCAAAACAGCCCCACATCCAACAGGACCCTGGGTTGGCACTGAGTAAAATGCATTGTACCCAGGTGGTGCATGCGGAGTGGCAAAACCCTACAAGAGTTTCCTGGAGACACATGCACATAGGGGAATAAATCAGGAGGGTCTACAGCTCCTCCCAATTACCACGCAGTCCTCGACAATTCCACTGTAGTATACTGGCTGAGAATGCCATAGTACCCACAGTGAAGAAAGAATCAGGTTAACCCGAGGTGAACCGACGACGTACGGGTACGTCACAACGTTTTGTCATTGTGGCACCTGACGACGTACCCATACATCATGCAACTGCAAGGTCCATAATTTGCACAATTTTCAAATATTGTGCTTGACTTTTGGTACGTTGGCATTGGAGACCTTCCTCTACCTGCCACCAGGCAGGGACACTCGGTGACCCCGCGCAACCCTCACTCACTCTCGCCTCAGTCACTCACCTGTTAGCAGTGACCCAGGTCAGACATGGCTCGCTGAGGTCTCTTTGAGGAGGAAATCCAAGCCGCCCTGGACACCTTCATGGGCGACAGTGATTCCCCACTGGATGATGATGTTGCTGACAAGGATTATATGCAGCCAGAGGAGGAGAGTAGCAGCAGTGATGAGGAGGTCCCGTCCCCGAGGAAGCGCCGCTATTTTACATATCGGGCCACTAGAGAGGGCCAGTCTGCACCCAAGCAACGTGCATACACCTCTCTCCAGCCCCTACGAAAAATGGAGGGCAAAAGCAAGGATGACGATGAAGACGAGGACGGAGCCGTGGGATGTGCTGCCATGTGGTATGGCCGTGAGCACATCACGGATCGCGGACCTGAGCGGACAGCACGTCTGAAAATGAGGTATGAGCCTAGTGTTTTATATGGGGAGGAGGGAGTGGCGTAGCAGCGGGAGTAGAAAGTGAAGGGGAAAATGTTGTGGGGGGAATTAATACTGAAAGGGAGAGTGGCGGAAGTGAGTCATCGCGTTCACGTGGTGCAGTGAGGGAGCAGAGCGGCTCACATGGGGCAGTGGGGGAGCCTGACGGCTCATATAGTGCGGTGAGGGAGTGAGGGAGTGGAGAGGCGAGGAGGAGCCCCTCTCCAGCAGGTCTTAGGCTCCCCAATATTCCCACACTTCCTCCTCACAGCCCCCAAATGTTTCACAAGGCCGAAAGGGGAAGGGAAAGGGTAAGGGTAAGAGCTGAGGGAAGAGGAGCACGAGTGGGGAAGTCCGCCACTCTCCACCTCCCCAACCTCCCCCACAAGCATCTCCTCTCCAACCCGACGAAGGCGACGATGGGGATGTTGGGGGCGACACCAATGTGATGAGGAACTGGGAGGATAGAAGTGATTTTACTCCCATCATTCACCCCTTCACTAAGGAGTGGCGGTCTGGCTGCACTGCTCTGGGAATCTACCCAGGCTCCACCAGGCTGGATTTCTTCCACCTGTTCTTTGGGGAGGAATTTGTGGGGCGCATAGTGGAGCAAATAAACATATTTGCAAGCAACCAGCACCGTGAGAGTGAACGCCAGGGCATGAGGAGCAGCCACTCCCTCATGTATGGTTACCCTTCCTCCATAGCAGAGATGTTCGTATTTTTAGACTTAGTTCTTTTGATGGGTATTGTATGGAAAAGACAAATTCCGTCATACTGGACTTCGGACCCTGTCATCAACACACCTTTCTTTGGCAGGGTAATGAGCCGTAATTGATTTCAGGAAATTCTCAGCTGCCTCCAATTTTACAATGCAGACGATCCTGCAAATGAAAATAACACTGATAGAATGAGGAGAATTAGGCTGGTATTTGATCACCTACGAGAAACGTTCCGCTCATCCCTCTATCCTTATAAAGACTTTGTCATAGACGAGAGACTCATGTTGTGGAGAGGCAATATTTCTTTTAGACAGTACATACCCAGCAACAGACACGGTTTTGGTTTCAAGATCTTTGTTACGTGTAACTATAGGACTGGATATGTGCAAGATATAGTCTTGTACACTGGTGCACAGACAGACTTAATAGAAGATCGGAGTATTGGACTTTCTGGGGCCGTGGTAAAGACTATGATAGAAGAGTACCTTTATCGTGGTCACATGCTGTACTTGGATAACTGGTACACTAGCCCCCTTCTCGCTCACTATCTACACCTGCTCGACACAGGAGTATGTCGCACTGTTAAGGTAAACCGTCGAACCATGGTCAAGGTTGGGTAGAAACTGGACAAGAATAAGGCTGTCTTCCTCAAGGCAAACAACATCCTTGCAACAGTGTGGAATCATAACAGAGTAGTTTGTCTCTTGTCCATGGTTCACCGCCCGTTGATGCTTCGCACAGACTCCGTGGATTACCGCAGCGAGAGGAGGCATCACATTTGGAAACCGGAGTGTATCTTTGACTACAAAATCAACATGAGGCAGGTGGACTAGTCTGACTCCATGATTTCCAGTGTGGAGTGTGCCAGGACCACGATGAAGTGGTACAGAAAGCTCTTCTTCCACCTGCTCGACATCACGGCCCTGAACTGCTACCTCCTCCACGCCATGACAATGGGAGTTCAGGAGACCTTTGAAGGGTTTATGAGGGGGCTGTCTCGGGAGATAATCGTCCAATATGCTGTTGAAAGGCCCCAACACCGCCCCCGCACCGCCGCTGCCGCAGGAACTCCCCTGAGGATAACCTCACGCCACTTTGCCACACCTATCCCTCCCCAGCCCAACAGACCTAGGCCCCAATGCAGGTGTCATGTGCAGGAACTCAAAAGTGAGACCAAGGACTCAGAGAAAAGACACCAGATATGAGTGTGTTGAGTGCGATGTCAGATTGTGTATTCACCCTTGCTTTAGGGAGTATCACACCTTGCTGCATTTATGATATGGTGTGATTGTGATATGATGCTCTATCTTTTGTAAATATGCGACATTCAGACACTCAGTGTAATAATGAGGCCTGTAAATATGTGATAAGAGTTGTATAAAGTGGAAACGGGTGTAATGTTAGTGGACAAGTATTATGTAAGTGGAGAAATAGATTCTAAGTCGAAACATTCCTAGCAAGTGTGCTCAGTAGGTAAAGGTGCGATATTCAGATGCTCAGTGTAATAATAAGGCCTGATAATATGTGGTAAGAGTTGTATAAAGTGGAAACGGGTGTAATGCTAGTGGAAAAGTATACTGTAAATGAAGACGCAATCTAAGCTGAAACAAGTCGTAGTGAGTGTGCTTGCTACGTGAATATGCGTTCCCATTACGCTGAATATCATCGTAAGGAATGTAAATAGGTGAAAACATTTTCATAAATTAAAAAATTGTCTAATGTCATCGAAACATTATTATCCCAGTAGAAATAATGAAATGTATACTGAAAGAAAAGTCATAGCGAGTGCGCTGAGTATGTAAATATGTGCTATCATTATGCTAAATATCATTATAATGAAAGTATATAACTGAATACATTTACATAAAGTGAAAAATGGTCTAACGTCATTTAAACAGTATTATGCAAGTAGAAAAAATGATATGTTTGCTGAAACAAGAACCTTAGCAACTCACATGCGACCAATGTGACCAAACTTGCTATTCTCGTACAATGGAACAATGCTTATTATTCCTATATTTCTCTATGAAAACCATTATATTGTTGTTGTAAATATTTATTGCTTCCAAATCAATAAATGTAGACCTGTAGTTAGTTGTTTCCCACAATGATACCTACCAGAGAAAACGTGACAGCCAGACACGTCAGTGACAGAATATCGTACCTGGCGAAGGGAGGCTTACCTGTTCGGAGTACTTATGGACCCAGGTAAGCACTTTCTTTGTGATTTTCTATTGTTTCTCACCAAAAGCGGATGTTTGAGCCCCACCCAAAAAAATTCCCAAAATTGCTAAGGATTGGGGGGTATAGGAGGTAGGAAATCGGCCAGGACGTGACGGGTTAAGAGGCAAGACAACCTTGTCCCGGACAGGCAACTAGATTTAGATTGCTGCTTAGAACTGCCATTAAAAAAAGGACTGCCTGGCACCATTAATGTGTACAGTGTGCCGCCCAGCTGAAGATAACCTGAAGGAAGAAGAGGGCTGGACAATGGTCTTCTGTGGTGGAGCAAGAGATGGTTTGACAGGGGGACCGCACCATGCCCTAACCGGAATAGGGCAGGCAGTGCCACCATGAGAAGGAGTATGATCGGTAGGGCATCCCAAAGTACTGGAACCCTAAGAGGACAATGCCTCATGTAGCTGAGCAGGTGCATCAACGACCTGGATACCACCAATATCTGGTGGTGGCTGGGTCGTAAGCGAAACGCCATCTTCAGCCTGCACTGACCCCGACCCATGAGCATCCCGAGTAGAAGGAGTTGTGGGCTCCACTGCAGAGATCTTTGGTAGCAGTGCTTCAATTTCTGAGCACTCTGAGGAGCCACGGGGATGTTTACCATGCACAGGAGGGACATAGGGAGTTTTGGATGTGTCAAAGCAAAGGTGTAGCATCAGCACGGGTGTTTGCCACAGGAGGATCCGGAGGAACCAGGATGGAGGAGGCATTCCCAGCTGCAGGAAGCACCACGCCAGAGGGGAAGCCCCCAGAAACAGGAGGTGCCTCCCCAGAGGGAGCACAGCTGCTTCCTGGCTGCACTCTCTCAGTGGGACCCCCTGGCCGAGAAGGGCAGGAAGTAGAACCCTGAGAATTTGATGGGACATTGTGTAATGGCAGCGGCACCTGCCAGGTAGGTTTAAGGTGAGACAAGGCAGCAGCAAAGGTAACCCCACGGTGAATGAACCTCTCCCTTATCCCGGCCTTTGCCTCGGAAGAGGATATTTTCTCCTTCGTTCGGACAAAAATAATCTCATACTGAAATCTGTATACATTGCAATCCCTCGAGGAGGCTGCATGCGCTCCTCCACAGTTCAAACATTTCGATGGCTGAGAACAGTCAATCATACCATGGGAAACACCACCACAAATTCCACAGACCTCAGGAAGGCCAGACACTTCCTGCAGGCAAGAACGGCGAACGTGACCAAACTATGACATTAATAACACCTTCTAGGTTGGGGAACATAATGTTTAACCTTATGCTTCCACCACGCAGCAGTGATAACCTCTGGCAAAGAAAGGCGATCATATGTCAAGGTAAGAATGGGCATGGGTGCTGAAACCCCATCAACTTTCTTCATAATTCTCTGTACTGCTACAACTCCCTGAGGAGCCAGCCCTTCAAGGAGGGAAGAGTCAGAATAAGAGACCAAGTCACGAGAATACACCACTCCACGGGACTGATTTAGGACCAAGTGACGAGAGGCAGATCCTGGATAAACGGCAACCATAGTAAGAGACTGGATGCATGAACTCTGTTCTTCATTCATGGCATCTAGCAACAGAGAACCATCACCCTGCAAGGAGACCTTGAGGGTAAATCCATATGCTGTAAACAGACCACTGTGAATCTGAAAACAGTTCAGGTTCTGGAAGGAAGTACCATCAGCCGTTTTGAGTACTACATATTTTGTATAAGAGTGTTTCACAAAGACACCAGGTAACAGCTCAATAGAAGGGACATCTGGATTCACAGTTTTGGAAGATGACCTGGAGGGTACAGGGTTGTCAGCCAGAGAGTGACCAGGTGATGCCGACTCGTGCGGCTTGTCAGTGACCACACGAGTGGTTCAAGAAGTGTTTAATGTATCCATACATACATTACTGAGAGATAAAATGGCACCAGGAGCCAAGCAAAACCTCCTACCAGGGAGTGAGAGGACCGAGCTGGTCTGATGGGAGCGGGTTACCTCGTCCCCAGTGGTGACCTAAAAAAGGACATCCCGTGATGCAAAAGTTCGCTCCCACCAGTGCAAAGACCCCTTCCCCCACATCCCCCAGCCCAGACACCCAACCAACCAACTCAGGACAGCACCAAGGCGACCCCTCTGGAGGGAGGCACCGATGACCCATACGGGTAACCTATGTTTCAGGCAGCACTTAGTCAGACCCCTCACCCACAACCCTACCCGCATGGGAGACCATGCCAGATGTCGTTACATCTGCGGGTTGGCTTGTGGGATCACAGGGGCACGCAAACCCCCCACGAGGGGGAAACTCCATTGATAACTCTGTGTATAAATGATCTGCATCAGCCCCAACTACAGTTTCTTGGATGATAACCCTATCTATGTTGTAATCATAGTGTAATATTTGTTGGTAAGGGAAATAATCAGCATAGGTTTCTTCAATAATTTCCTGAAGTTCTTTCAACATTTGAAAGTTAATGGATTCGATTGTAGATACTATATTGCGACAACTTAACTTGGAAACACAATTGTTTCTTGTACTCATAGTTTCGTTTTCAGATCTCATTATTCGTGCATGAAAACCAATTTTACACTCTGGATTACCATTTCTGAGACAGTAATAATATTTTGGGAATAAAATATTACTTAACCCAACTTCATATTCATGATTTGGATCTAGCTGAAGTGGGATAATGCGATTCTGAAAGTTTGTTATGGTTTTATCTGGGTAAACATCTCCACTTGCAATGGAAGAGAGATAGATGTGTATGTCATCAGTGTCTTTCAGTGACATGTCTGCTTCCATTTAGAATATATACTAACAAAAAAATACTATATACCATTGTTTTTTAGGTTAAGAAAACTAGCGATTTGTAAATCATGTTTTTTTTTTTTACTTTATTAACAGTTTACGAATGTTTATCAACAAAAAAAAAGTACTTAGAATTACATTCAATCACCCAGGAACATCTTACAAGCTATTATGACTAAATGCTAGTAGTAATCAAGAGTGGATATGCAAGAGTTATGACAAGTCTTAATTTCTTAAGTCAATCTGCGTTTCAGTACTTAGAACTATATACCATCTCCCAATAAACATCTTACAAACAACTGTTAGTAATCAAATTTGGGTATACTTAATTTTAATAAGTATTAATTTCTTAAGTAAAATTGGTGTAAATCTATATCTGTCTATCTATTGCTAGATGCCTCAATCCCGTAAGGGGTGGTCACAAACAAATCGCTTCCATGTCGCCCTGTCCCCCGCCATTCCATTGCAATGCTCCCAGCTCACACCCCTGTCTCTCTTATACCTCTCCACTCCATCCCTCCATCTCATCCTTGGCCTCCTCCTCCCACTTCCCTCCCCCTCCTCACTCACACACACTCTCCTCGTCAGTTTCTCACTCTCCATCCTCTCCACATGCCAAAATCACCTTATTCTTCTAAAGCTTCCTACCACATCCACATCCACACCAAAACGCTCCTTCACTTCCTCATTTGTCAGTCTGTCCCTCCATGTGATTCCACATGCTCCTCTCAAATAACTCATTTCCACTGCTCTCACTCTTGACTTCTGTCCCTCCAACAAGGTCCAAGCTTCACTTCCATGCGTTAGAGTTGGTATCACAGTACTGTCATGTAGTAGGTTTTTCACTTCGATACTCACTTCCCTGTTTCTTATCATTGCTTAAAAAAAAAAAAAACAGCAACCTTTCTTCCCTGTTGTACTCTTTCAAACACTTCACTCTCTAAACTTCGATTGTTCCTTATCAGACTACGGAAGTACTTAAACGCACTCACATTTTCCATTTCCTCCTCACTGTACATTCACTGCCTTCACTTCTCTCAAAGTCAATCACTTTTCTTCTCTACACTGACCTTTAGCTTCCGTTTCTTACACGCTCTCCCAAACTCATCCATCAAGCCTTGCAGCTCCCTTTCGTCTTCACTTAACAACACAGTATCATCAGCAAACAAAAGTGCTGGTAGTTTCCAAACACTGCTCTCTCTCACTAGGGCCGCTCCAACATCCACTGCCCTACCCTGTATCTCTTTTATAACCTCATCCATATAAAGATTGAACAACCATGGAGACAAGACACATCCTTGTTTCAATTCAACCTTCAAATAGAACAATTCACTCAGTTCACTATCCACACGCACTGCAGCCTTAGCACCCTCATACATACTCTTCACAGCCTTCAACAACTTACAATCTACTCCACATATTCTTAATACTTTCCACAATCCCCGTCTATACACCCTGTCATATGCTTTCCCCAAATCCATGAATGCTGCATACAACTTCTTTCCTTTCTCTAGAAACTTTTCCACTAAAGATCTAAGAATGAATATCTGATCTACACAACATCTTTCCTTCCTAAAGCCTCCCTGTTCTTCTCCAACTAATTCCTCTGTCAATAAGTATCCTACCATATACTTTTCCTACTACACTAAGAAGGTAAATGCCCCTATGATTACCGCACACTTCTTTTTCCCCTTTTCTTTTGTGTAGGGGAATAATTATATCTGACTTCCAATCCTGCAGAACTCTACCTTCCCCTCAGGCCAATCTGCACATTTTCCACATCCATTCTATTACTATCTCTTCCCCATGCTTCAGCATTTCACCACACACTCCATCAATTCGTGGGGCTTTCCCCATTTTAACTTTCTTTATTGCTTCCACAACTTCCATCCTAATGATTTCTTCCTTTCTTCTCACATCCCTCCTTCTCCCAGCCATTCCCCAGTCTTTATCACTTTCATTCTGTATGTTCAACAATTCATTAAAATGTTCTCTCCATTTGCTCACTTTTTCTCCTTTCTTCACTAGTAATCTACCATTTTTATCTTTCACTTCCCACCTAAGAAGAAGAACAATTGAAACCTAGTGCCAAAATCCAGCACAAAGCCAGATCATCGGCTACAAGTTACGTATGCTGGTCGGGCCGGAAATACAGACACGGCATCGTGAAGAAATTGGGTCAATGGAAAAAGTATATCATATCACAGATGGGGATAGTGACGTCAGGAACGGAGTTAGATGTTGGAAAGAAGACCAATAGAGGTAAGGAAGGACATGATATTATGACAAGAAAAATATGGTGATTCTCGGAGAAAATCTGAAAGGAGGGGAGGACGTTGGAGGGAAGACAAAAAAGGAAAGAAAATACGTCGCTGTACAGTGTAAAGAGGACAACCAAGGAAAATATGACGTATAGAGAGAATGGTATTGCAATGCGTACAGAGGGGAGGGTGACCACCAGACATCAAATATGAGTGGGTAATTCTAGTATGACCAATTCTAAGACGAGCTAAAGCAGTCTCCCATCTCCTATTATGGTGGCAAGGGGCTAGCCAAGGAGAAATAAATGGTTTAACAACACATAGTTTATTATTAGTGATAGAGTCCCAGCAAGACTGCCACCGGTGCTGAAGGAAGGAAGTTAGGGCAGGAAGAAAATCAGAGACTGGAATGAGGAAGGAAGGAGAGGCATCTTTGGCAACAGCCATGCGAGCCAACTGATCAGCACGTTCATTGCCCGCGATGCCCTGGAACCCAGCAGAACTGGACTGTTTTACGACGAGAGGAGATACGGAACAACCATTCCAAGATACGAAGTACTAAAGGATGAGAAGCAGAAGGTGACTGAAGAAGGGATAGCGCACTACATGAATCAGAGAATATTAAAAATGAGGGAGAGGAGGCACGACAAATATACCGCAACGCAAACCAGAGGGCATATAACTCTGCTGTTAGAACACTTGCATAGGTAGGAAGGCTAAAATGATAAAAGGTGTCAGGAAAGAGGATCGCGAAGCGATCTGGGGTTTTGGAACCATCAGTGTATATAGGGACTGCAGAGGAATGGCGGGAGAGATGGTCAGAAAACCGGGCACGGAGAATGAATGAAGGTGAATTGGGATTGGAATAGGGGGAAAATGGAAGAACAAATGTAGGTCGCGGAAGTAGCCAGGGGGGGAAAAAGACATGTGCGGTAAGAAAAAAACATTACTAATAGCAAGAGAGGAATGCGAGAGGAGAGTACAAGCTCGAATTGCAAAAGGTGGCCTGGTTCTAGGAGTGGAAAACATGTCTATGTCAGGAGTGGGAGGAAGCAGAGAAGGAGTATGAGGAAAACAGTGCAACTTAGCATAAGTACGAAGAGGAAGTAGAGCACGACGGCGGAAAAGTGATGGAACTCCTGATTCAGCATACAGACTCTCAACTGGGGAGGATTTAAAAGCGCCAAGTGCCAGACGGAGACCATGATGATGCACAGAATCAAGTTGTTGGAGGACGGTGTCTGAAGCGGAAGAATAAACTTGGCAAGCATAATCAAGTTTGGAGAGAACGAGAACAATATGGAGCCGAAGGTGAGTAGCCCGTTCAGCACCCCACGACACATGAGACAAAGTTTGTAAGAGACGGAGGCGTTGCAAGGCTGAGATTTTCAAGGAGGCAATATGATCCTTCCAAGTAAGACGGGAATCGAAAAGAAGGCCAAGAAAGGAAGCAGAGGTTTTGTATAGGAGAGGAAAGCCATAGAGAAAAAGGTGGTTGGGAAATAAGATGACAGCGAGTAAAAGTAATAGCATGAGACTTAAGAGGAGAGAACCGAAAGCCATGAGAAGTAGCCCATTCTGAGGCAGCAGAAACCGCACGTTGAATAAGAGCACCAAGGGCAGAGATGTCAGAATTTGAGGCATATATTGCAAAATCATCTACATATAAAGAAGAGCGGACACCAACTGGAAGGCAGGATATAATCCCATTAATTGCTAATAAAAAGAGAGCAGTGCTAAGAACACTGCCTTGGGGGACACCTTCATATTGTGGGAAGGGATCTGAATAAGTATGCTGAACACAGACTCTGAAGAAACGGGATGATAGAAAATTCTTTAAGAAAACCCCAAGGTTACCATCAATCCCACAAGAACGAACTGTGCGTAAAATATGATAGCGCCAAGCTGTGTCATAAGCCTTCTCAAGGTCAAAGAACACTGCGACCACAGATTGCCGAGTGACAAAGGCTGAGCGGATATATGTCTCCAGATTTAGGAGGGGAGTTAAGGTACCGCAAGCTTTACGAAAGCCAAACTGTGAAGGGAACAAAAGGTGTTTGGATTCTAGGAGCCACATAAGACGATGATTTATCATACGCTCGAACAATTTGCAAAGACAACTAGTAAGAGCAATGGGGCGATAATCTTGAGGAGCATGGCCTTGCTTTCCTGGCTTAAGAAATTGGAGAATGATAGCATTACGAAAAGAGGAAGGAAAGACACCCTCTTGTCCAGATACGATTATATATAATTAATAATAGGGCCAGGGCCTGG
>JAGKTI010017090.1:0-18815 GCA_018397915.1 Birgus latro | reverse complement strand
GTTCCTTCCAAGAAAAAGCAAAAACAATACAAAAGAGAGCCAAATTCAAGATCCACTCATTTCGTGATGCCTGCGTCTGAAAGACTGGAGATCATAGGAAGTAGAAAATAAAGACAGAAGAAGACAGTTCCAGAGTTGACCAGTTGCATAAATGAAGGACTGGGAGTAACGGTTAACTCTTGCATTAGAGAGTTCGACAGAATAGGGATGAGAGTTTGTTGCTAGACGGGTACTACGTGCCCATCGTAAAGGTGGAGGGATGCAAGCAGACAGTTCAGAGGAACAGTGACCATTGAAGTAGTGATAGAAGAGAGATAAAGATGCAACAGTGCGGCGAAGAGACAAAGGTTGAAGGGAATCAGTAAGAGGAGGAGAGCTAATGAGATGAAAAGCCTTTGACTCCACCCTATTGAGAAGAGCTGAATGTGGGGAGACTCCCCACACATGAGAGTTGTACTCCATATACGGGCGAATAAAACCTATGTACAAGGTCAACAACTGTGCAGGGGTTAAGAAAGTTCGGAATCGGCTTAGCACACCTAGTCTCTTGGAAGCAGATTTCACAAGAGATGTAATATGTTCTTTCCAAGACAAATCCCGAGAGAATGAAACCCCAAGCATGTTCAAGGATGATGCAGGACAGAACTGGACATTATTAAACATTAGTGGGTAATCCTGAGGAAGATTTTGTCGGGTTGATAAGTGTAAGAACTGAGTTTTTGATGCATTAAAAATAACAAGATTATTTTTACCCCAATCAGAGATACGAGCCAAGTCAGACATTAGGTGTGCCATAGCCTCATCCCTTTTTTGTTGAAGTAACTGCTGAGATGGACATTGAGGAAACCGAATGGAAAGGTGAAGGGTGGAATCATCAGCATATGAGTGGATAGGGCTACATGTACAGCTTAGAGGTCATTGATGAATAAAAGGAAGAGAGTTGGTGATAGGACAGAGCCCTGAGGAACACCACTGTTGATAGGTCTAGGAGAAGAACGATGGCCGTCTACAACAGCGGCTATAGTACGACCAGAAAGGAAGCTAGAGATGAAGGCACAGATAGAAGGATAGAAACTGTAGGAGGGCAGTTTGGAAATTAAAGATTTATGCCAGACTCGATCGAAAGCCTTTGAGATGGCAAGTGCAATGACAAAGCTTTCGCCAAAGTCCCGAAAGGAGGATGACCAGGAGTCTGAAAGGTAGGTGAGAAGGTCGCCAGTGGAGCGTCCCTGATGGAACCCATACTGACGATCAGAAAGAAGGTTGTGACAGGAAAGATGCTTTAAAATTTTTCTGTTAAGAACTGACTCAAAAACTTTTGAGACACAGGATGTTAAAGCAATTGGACAATAGTTAGAGGGTTGGGAATGGTCACCCTTCTTTGGGACTGGCTGAATGAGAGCAAACTTCCAGCAAGAAGGAAAGGTACAAGTTGAGAGACAAAGGCGAAAGAGTTTACCTAGGCAGGGTGTAAGCACAGAAGCACAGTTTTTGAGGACAACAGGAGGGACTCCATCAGGCCCATATGCCTTGTTAGTACTGAGGCCAGTGATGGCAGAAAATACATCAGCTGAAGAAATATTAATGTCAGTCAAGAGGAAGTCAGAGGGGGGAAGTGATGGAGGAATAGCACCGGAATCGACTAAGGTAGAATTGGAGGAGAAAGTCTGAGCAAAGAGATCTGCTTTATCAGTAGAAGAAATAGCTACAGAGCCATCAGAGTAGAAAAGAGGAGGGAAGGATGATAAGGTAAAGTTGTTAGAAAGGTTTTTGGCAAGGTGCCAGAAGGAACGAGAAGAATTCGAGTTGGAGTAATATATTGGCAAAAAATGATCCTGAAATTTATTCCCATATACATCATATGTTCGCATACATCTTCACTCTCATTAGCAACATTAATCTCAAAACTACAGTAGTCCCTCAATTATCCGACATAATAGAGCCAAAAGCAAGTCCGGGTGTGGCAATGTCTGGATAATGAACAATATCCCTCCTAATTTGGCAGTCTTCTGGTCATTCCACCATATTTAGACGTCAAAACACACACATAGGAATATCAAAAATAATTTTTAACACCAAAAAAATAATGAAAAAAAAAAAAAACAGAAAACCAAAAAACACCCCACCTACATAAAGTAAACCTTCCATAAGTCGAACTTTTAGAAGACGGAATCTTCGGTTAGCCGAACTCAGGCCGAGACCATGTATGAAAGTAGGCCGAAATGCAAAAGTAGGGGGAGAAATGGCGCCAGGCGGACACATGGCGCCAATCTGCTGCTTGCTTTTGGAGACGATAGTTGCGCCATTCTTACTGTCATCTAGTGCTGAGCAGTGCTCTCCTTTTGCCTTCTGCCTTGCCATGGAAGGTTCAAAGCTTAAAAGAAGTGATACTGGCACCTCTAGTCGTAAAGGAATGAAGCTAAAAAAAAAAAAAAAAAAAAAATGTGCGTGTGTGACTTAGTGTAGTGGTCCTGATTAAAGTTCAGAACTATTATTACTGAAAGTGTTACATTGCAGTCTATTACAGTGATTACATTTAAGTTTAGTTCTTAATACAGAGTGAAATAAATACTGGGTACTGTTTAGAATTTATGTTAAAATTTGAACTCGCCCCCCACCTCCACCACCTCCGTCTCCAAAACAAAACAAACTGCCGACGAATCTACTGCCTCTAACGAAAGGTGTTACACTGCAGTCTATTACAGTGATTACATTTAAGTTTAGTTCTTAATATAGAGTGACATAAATACTGGGTACTGTTAAGAATTTACATTAAAGTGTGAACTCAACCACCTCCGTCTCCAAAACAAAACAAACTGCCGACGAATCTACTGCCTCTAACAAAAGGTGTTACACTGCAGTCTATTACAGCGATTACCTTTAAGTTTAGTTCTTAATGTAGAGTGAAATAAATACTGGGTACTGTTTAGAATTTACGTTTAAGTGTGAACTCAACCACCTCCACCACCTCCGTCTCCAAAACAAAACAACCTGCCGACGAATCTACTGCCTCTAAGGAAAGGTGTTACACTGCAGTCTATTACAGTGATTACATTTAAGTTTAGTTCTTAATGTAGAGTGAAATAAATACTGGGTACTTTTGAGAATTTACGTTTAAGTGTGAACTCAACCACCTCCAACTCCAAAACAAAACAAACTGCCGACGAATCTACTGCCTCTGACGAAAGGCAAATTATGTGCACTGAATTCTTTCTTTTTTGTCTTTCTTTATTAATTTGTACACTGTATATGCTCCTTTACTTTAGTGTTAAGAAGACAAGTAATAAGTATTGTTTTTGCAATTTGGGGGGGTGAAAATCCATCTCCAACACACGCTGCCGACGGTCTGTACTGCCTCTGTGAATGATTTTCTACCAATTAACCACTTCAGTACTGTGACATCTATTTCTACTTTATTTACGCTTCCTCCAGCCGATTTTATGGCACTCAGGACTGGACTCACATACTGAAGGGGCTAACGAAGGCTGTACCAACCCCGTGCACTTCCACAGATCCAACCTACACTGACTAAAATTGTCTGGTGGCAACAAGAACAAAATGAAAATACACCCAGCACTGAAGGGGTTAAATGTACATTAAATGCACTAAATTGTTTTTTGTCATAACTTATTTATTTATAAATGCTTCTTTAATTTAGTGTTGAAAGGACAAGTAATAGGTATTGTCTTAGCAATTTTGGGGGGTGAAAATTCGGTAATTTAACAATTTTCGAGGGTGAAAATTCGGTAAGCCAGAAAATTCGGTAATTCGAACCAGGTTAGAGCCTCATATAATTCAGCTTATGAAGGGCTTACTGTACTACAGTATGTACAGTACTCCTCCTAATTTTGGCACTGTTTTCCGGTCATTCTGTCATATTTAGACATCAAAATACACACAGAAATATCCAAAATAATTCTAAACACTAAGAAAACCATGGAAAAAAAATAAAAAAAATAAAAACCCTACCTATACAGTACATCCTTCAACTTTGCGAATTTTAACTTTACGATTCACCAATTTTGCGAGGTAGTTCCAAAAGTCATGTATTTTTTAACATTTATGAACTTTACAAGCGATCACACACATTGCGAGGTCGAGTGGTTGGAGAGTTGTCGTGGCAGAGCAGTGACATCATGGTTCATTGGGTGTACTGAGCCTCCTAGTTCAGTGGTCTGCCGCCCCACCACGTTTGTTTGCACCTGTTTCCAACCAAGGTCACTGACCCTCACAATTTCGTGGTGCTCCTCGCAATATCCCAGCAGTCTAACCTTGCATGAGTGTTATCATGGCGCCAACGGGTAAGAAAAACAAGAAAATAAGTTTGGAGACCAAACTAAAAATAATTGAAAGGAAAAAAGCAGGTAAAGGTAATTCTGCTGTTGGTCTGGAGTTTGGTGTTGGTGAATCAACAGTGAGAATGATTTTAAAGAACAGTGAACAAATCAACCAAGCAGCGAAGAACTATGTCTATCTATCTATCTATTGCCAGACGCCTCAATCCCGAACGGGGTGGCCACAAACAAATCGCCTCCATGTCACTCTGTCCCCTGCCATTTCACTACCACGCTCCCAACTCACACCCCCCTCTCTCATATACCTCTCCACTCCATCCCTCCATCTCATCCTCGGCCTCCCCCTCCCTCTCGCCCTCTCCACCTCACTCACATACACTCTCCTTGTCAGTCTTTCACTCTCCATCCTCTCCACATGCCCAAACCACCTTAACGTGTTTCTCCTAACGCTTCCCATCACGTCCACAACCACATCACAATGCTCCTTCACTTCCTCATTTGTTAGTCTGTCTCTCCATGTGACTCCACATGCTCCTCTCAAATAACTCATTTCCACTGTTCTCACTCTTGACTTCTGTCCTTCCAACAGGGTCCAAGCTTCACTTCCATTTGTCAGAGTTGGTATCACAATACTGTCATGTAACAACTTTTTCACTTCCATGCTTACCTCCCTGTTTCTTATCACTGCTTTCAACGAACCAGCAACCTTCCTTCCCTGCTGTACCCTTTCGAGCACTTCACCCTCCAGACTACCATCCTTACTCATCACACTGCCCAAGTACTTAAATTCACTCACATTCTATGGAGGTGCTCAATTTGATGGTAGAATGCAGGTGGACAACAAAGAAGTGCTACTAAAAATGGAAAGATATCTTGCTCACTGCATTCAAAGAAAGGAAAAGGAAGGGGTTGCATTAGATGGGCGCCATATATGGGAGCAGGCATAGATATTCTATCACAAGTGCCTTATAAAAGCCATTAATCCTCCAACAAAACCTTTCAAGGCATCGAGTGGGTGGCTATGCCAGTTCCTCAAGAGGAATGGGTTTAAACACATCAGGTTCAGTGGCGAGTGAGGCAGTGATGACTACAAATTGGTAGACATCACCCCAAGGTAAGCACTTTTTCCCACTCTTTCTCTCGACTCTACCTCTTAATTTTACGATGATAAATGAAACAAACATGAACTGATGTATTGTACAGTAATACAGTATTAATAAGAAAACATCATAGGTAAGAAATACTGTATTAAAAAAAAAAAAATGCATTTACACTGATGTGAAGACTGGCGTGGTGTACGGGACTGGTGGGGGGGCGAGGCTTGGCTGCTGTGGCCCCGCGGGGCCTATGTCACCACTATCACTGTCGGCAGATATTTCCACATCTTGCTGTGTTTTTTCTACCTCTCTCATGAATCCCTTGAAGTCAGAATCATCACTGGGGTCATCAGAATCAAAAAGGTTAGGGATGCTAGGATCGCTGGCTGCTTGGGGAGGGGTGGCAGGACGGTTGGTCGATGGGGCAGGGTCTCTTGGGGTTCTCATGAATATTGTGATTAGAGACTGCTTCCTCTTGTTAACCCCATCTCTGCGGAAGTCAGCATAAAAGCGAAGGGGCCAAGAATTAACGATGCATAACCTGGCCAATATCCTCGCCGTCATTGACCAGCTGAAAAAAACCATCGTGAGCAACGAATGTGACCAATTTAGGGCTCAGGAAGCATGCCACGGTGTTGACAGGGCCCTTCGCTTTTATGCTGACCTCCACAGAGATGGGGTTAACAAGAGGAAGCAGTCTCTAATCACAAAATTCATGAGAACCCCAAGACACCCTGCCCCATCGTCCAGCCGTCCTGCCACCCCTCCCCAAGCAGCCAGCGATCCTAGCATCCCTAACCTTTTTGATTCTGATGACCCCAGTGATGATTCTGACTTCGAGGGATTCATGAGAGAGACAGAAAAAACACAGCAAGATGTGGAAATATCTGCCGACAGAGATAGTGATGACGTAGGCCCCGAGGGGCCACAGTAGCCAAGCCTCGCCCCGCCACCAGTCCTGTACACCACCCCAGTCTTCACATCAGTGTAAATGCATTTTTTTTTTTTAATGCTTCTTACCTATGATGTTTTCCTACTAATATTACTGTACAGTACATCAGTTCATGTTTGTTTTATTTATCATCGTAAAATTAAGAGGTAGAGTCGAGAGAAAGAGTGGGAAAAAGTGCTTACCTTGGGGTGATGTCGACCAATTTGCCTTTATTTCATATAATTAATTGTTTGAATTTTGCGAATTTTGATTTTGCAAGGGTTTTTGTCGACCATATTCTCACAAAATTGGAGGAAGGACTGTACACTACCGTATGCACAGTACCTCTCCTATTTTGGCAGTGTTTTCTGGTCAATCTGCCATATTTTGATGTCAAAATGCACAAGGGAATACCCAAAATGAATTTAACCATCAAGAAAATTATGAAAAAAAAAAAAAAAACTATAGTTTCCTGCCCAAAGGCATTCAATTGGGGTTCTTACCACCTAGTGCACAGCAGACGGGCTTTGTAACTCGCACATCAGCAAGTGTACGTTTGTCCCATGTGGTCTAGTAGCTAACCTTCGCATTTACCAAAGGTCAAAGAACTCCTCCCCTACCTGCTGAAGCTGAGCAATGAGTGGTGACGTGTGGTGTGGTGATGGTGGCCTACCCACCTCAGGAAACTCTGAAGACAGCCACAAACTTAAGTCCAATGGAGACTTACCGGCTGTCAATGTGCTCGGTTGTGAGTCCAATGGTGATGGCGGGAAACGAGGTGATAGTGGTGGCGGTGATGAGAACGGGTTGGCACTCATGGGGGTGGCAGGCTTGAAGAAGGAGTCGATCCTGGTCTGATGATTCTGCCGGAGGATGGCAGCATCTGTGACTGCGGCACCAACTCCTTGTCATAGAGCAGGTGCTCGGTGTACTCCAGCACCTTCTCAAGACTTGAATGCAGGGCACTGAGACAAGGGAGTGATGGAGTTACAAGGGGCTGCGAGTCAGGGTCCTCATCCTCATCAGTGTCGCTGTCCTCTTTCGTGCCCGCAGAGGCAGCAGAAGTGATCTCATCAGACACTGCCTGATAACCAGGATCGCCGCCCTCATCACCGAGACAATCCCTCATCCCGTCGACCTCTACCTGCTCCCCTGCTGTTCGAAGACGGCAGTGGAAATCATTCACGACAAACCCCTCAAAGTCGTTGTCGGGCTTTGATTTCCTAGAGGAAACGAGACCAACCACTTTCGAGGGTTTTCACAGAGACTTCCTTCCACACGTTCGCCCACTTGAACACTGCAGCCTTCAGGTTGTGACACCGAAGATTCTCCAAGGTCTGCTTCCCATGTGTGTCCTAGGCCCCATCCTCATCCTCCAGCACCACCATCACCTCGTTGAGGAACCTCTGCCAGTACAGTCTCTTGGCAGCCACAATAACACCCTCGTCCACTGGTTGAATCAGAGCAGTCGCATTAGGTGGCGGAAACATGCACATAATGCACCAGTCATCAGCAACCAAATCTTTCTCAGACGGATGTGCAGGAGCATTGTCTAGGAGCAGGAATGCCTTCAACTTGTCATGAACGATACCAAGGACCCCCATTTGATAACGGATAACCTCTTTGACGAAGTGTCTGTGGAGCAAGTCTATGAAGATATATCTATCTATCTATTGCCAGACACTTCAATCCCGCATGGGGTGGCCACAGACAAATTGCCTCCATGTCGCTCTGTCCCCTGCCACTTCACCACCCCACTCCCAACTCACACCCCCCTCTCTCATGTACCTCGCCACTCCATCCTTCCATCTCATCCTCAGCCTCCCCCTCCCTCTAGCCCCCTCCACCTCACTCACATACACTCTCCTCGTCAGTCTTTCACTCTCCATCCTCTCCACATGCCCAAACCACCTTAACGTGATTCTCCTAACGCTTCCTATTACGTCCACAACCACACCACAACGCTCCTTCACTTCCTCATTTGTTAGTCTGTCTCTCCATGTGACTCCACATGTTCCTCTCAAATAACTCATTTCCACTGCTCTCACTCTTGACTTCTGTCCTTCCAACAGGGTCCAGGCTTCACTTCCATATGTTAGAGTTGGTATCACAATACTGTCATGTAACAACTTTTTCATTCCATGCTCACCTCCCTGTTTCTTATCACTGCTTTCAATGAACCAGCAACCTTCCTTCCCTGCTGCACCCTTTTAAGCACTTCATCCTGGTTAGGGTGGTTATGGCCATGTACGTGGGTGCTCGCACCCAGGTAAGAGTGAATGGAGTTTTGAATGATGAGTTTCCCGTGAATGTTGGTGTGCATCAGGGGTCAGTTTTGAGTCCCTTGTTGTTTATCATGGTGCTTGAAGCCCTCTCACCTGACTTCAGAGATGGACTCCCATGGGAGATGTTGTATGCTGATGATTTGGTGTTGATTGCTGAGAATGAAGGGGAGGCTGAGGAAAGATTTAAGAAGTGGAGAGATGGTATGGGGTACAAGGGCTTAAGGGTAAATGCAGATAAAACAAAAGTGATGATATCTAGGGTCGGTGGCGGTACAATCAGAGGAGAGGGAGAGTGGCCATGTGCAGTTTGCCACATGGGTGTGGGAAGTAATTCCATCTTGTGCAGTGTTTGTGATAGATGGGTGCACAAGAGATGTAGCGGTATTAGAGGTAGACTGCAAGATGATACTGATTTCATGTGTGCGGTGTGTCGGGGAGAGCAGGTGGAGATTGGTAGGCGTGAGAGGGTTGAACTTGCAGGTGAGTCTCTTGAGTGTGTGGAGGAGTTTTGTTATCTGGGAGACATGTTATGTGCTGGAAGTGGGGCTGGAGTTAGCTCGGTTGCTAGAGTGAGAAGTGGCTGGAAGAAGTTCAGGGAGCTGTTGCCTCTCCTGACACTGAGAGGACTCTCCTTACGTGCTAAGGAGGGGTCTTTGTAAGCTGCATGTGTTAGAAGTGTGATGCTGTATGGTAGTGAGACCTGGGCAGTAAAGGAAGAGGATATTCGCAGGTTTAAACGTACAGAAATGACAATGATTAGGTGGATGTGCAGTGCGTCCAGCGTGCAAGGCCCGGGGGAGGCTGGGTTTACGATGGAAGAGTTGAGAGGTAGGATGGGACTGGAGTGTATTGGTGTTGTGATGAGGAGAGGTAGGCTGAGGTGGTTTGGACATGTGGTGAGGATGGGGGATGATAATTGGGTACAGAGGGTGAGAAGTGTTAATATTGGGGGAGGGGTTGGGAGGGGTAGACCGAGAAAGACATGGGACGAGGTCATTAAATGTGACTTAAGGGTTAAGGGACTGAACAGGGAGGCTGCCAGAGATCGAGCAGCGTGGAGAGCTGCCATTAGGTGACCAAGGCCGACACATGCAAGCATGTTGGAGCCTTCAAAAACGAAAACAAAAACGATCCTCCAGACTTCCATCCTTACTCATCACACTATCCAAGTACTTAAATGCACTCACAATCTCCATATCCTCCTCATCCAATCTCACTGTATATTCACTGGCTTCACTTCTCTCGAAGACTATCACTTTACTCTTCCATACATTCACCTTTAGATTCCGTTTCTTACACACTCTCCCAAACTCATCTACTCATCTACCAAGCCTTGCAGCTCCCCTTCGTCTTCACTCAACAACAGAGTATCATCTGCAAACAACAGTACAGGGAGTTTCCACACACTGCCCTCTCTCACTAAGGCCGCTCCAACATCCACTGCCCGACCTTGTATCTCTTTTATAACCCCATCCATATACAGATTGAACAACCATGGAGACATGACACATCCTTGTTTCAATCCAACCTTCAAATGGAAAGATTCACTCAGTTTGCCATCCACACGCACTGCAGCCTTAGCATCCTCATACATACTCTTCGCTGCCTTCAACAACTTCCCATCCACTCCATATATTCTTAACACTTTCCACAATCCTTGTCTATCCACCCTGTCATATGCTATCTCCAGATCCATGAAGGCTGCATACAACTTCTTTCCCTTCTCTAGAAACTTTTCCACTAAGGATTTAAGAATGAATATCTGGTCTACACAACCTCTTCCCTTCCTAAAACATTCCTGTTCTTCTCCAACTAATTCCTCTGTTATTTTCCTAACTCTGTCAATAAGTATCCTACCATATACTTTTCCTATTACACTGAGAAGGCAAATGCCCCTATGATTACCACACACTGCTTTTTCCCCTTTTCCTTTGTACAGAGGAATAATTATACCTGACTTCCAATCCTCNTCATTAAAGTGTTCTCTCCATCTGTTTACTTTTTCTCCCTTCTCCACTAATAATCTACCATTTTTATCTTTCACATCCCCATTGACTTCGTTGGCACCCTGTCTAGCTCTCTTTACCTCCTTCCAGAACATTTTCTTACATTCCCTTCACTTTACACTCAAATTCCCTCCAAATTCCTCATCCACTTTCTTCTTACTCTCTCTTACTAATCTTTTCACCTCTCTCCTCCTTTCTACATATAACTCTCTCGTCCATCTCTCAGCTTCTTCGACGCCCCTGTTCCTCATCCACTCATTATATCTCATTATATGCTTTCATCTTTTGTGCCACAGCCTCTCTCACCTCTTCAGTCCACTATGCTGTTCCCTGAACCCCCTTGTGTCTTCTCTTCACCCCACACACCACCTCACAAGCTGCACAGATTTCTTCTGTGAATATCTTGCACACACCTTCCACGTCCCCCATCTGCTCCAATCTATATTTACCCAAACGTTCCTCCACTTCCCTTTTATATTCAGTCTTTATTCCATCCTATTGTAACTTTTCTACCCTTCTTGTAAGAAATACTTCCTCCTGTCCTTCCCTTCTTCTCTTCCTCCATCTTGTTTGGATTCTGATTCTGGTCACCACCAAGTGGTGGTCAGAAAGTCCACTCCCCCAACCTCTATATACTCTTGCATCCATTACATATCTTCTCTTCCTTTCATCCACACACACATAGTCATTGCCTTCCGTTCATTCATTCCACCGTCCACCCTTCTCACCACTCGCCATGTATACCTATGGATCATTTTGTGCCTGAAGAGGGTATCAGATAACACCAACCCCCTCCTGGCACAAATGTCCACTAAAGCACTGTCATTCTCATACATCTCTGCAGGCACACCCCACTCACCAACCACTCCATCCACCTTCTCATTCCCTACTTTTCCATTCATATCTCCAACCAGAAACACTCTCTCATTCCTTTCAAACTTTTCCAAGCAGGCTTCCACATTTGTCCAAAACTCTTCTCTCACTCTACTTACACGATCTTGCGTTGGCGCATACACGCACGCATCTGCCCACATTTGTAGTCCAACTTTCACTCTTACCCACACAATCCTTGACCCAACTGATCCATACTCTCTTACATTCTCCTTCCATCTGTTGCTCACAGCAATACACACTCCTTCTTTCGCCCTCTCATTCTCACCTACTCCCACGCATATACCCCATCCATACTCCCATTCTCTCACACTCTCACCTTGCCATTTAGTTTCAGTTATTCCACATATATCCACTTTCGCACTCTCAAGCACCTGTACAATCTCTCTCTCTTTCACCTCATCATTCATACCCCTTACATTCCATGTTGCAATCTTTATCACATCCTTTGTCCGGCCCTTTTTCGTCAACTTTTGGTCAGTCCTGGTCCGAGGCTTCTTGTTCATATTTTCAGTTAGTTGTTTCACGGGGTGGGGCACTAACCCACCACCAACCCTTTTAGGTGCCTCTTATGACAAGCATGGACACTGGGGAAGAATTCTTGAAAAACCCCCCTTGGTGGCAAACCAGGCCTTCACAGAATGGTACCACACAACAGGCAGGCTATCCATCAAACCACAGTGACAGTGTGGTTGTTTTGCATCATTTCGTTTCGTCTCGTTTTTGAAGGCTCCAACATGCTTGCATGCGTCGGCCTTGGTCACCTAATGGCAGCTCTCCACGCTGCTCGATCCCTGGCAGCCTCCCTGTTCAGTCCCTTAACCCTTAAGTCACACTTAATGACCTCGTCCCATGTCTTTCTTGGTCTACCCCTCCCAACCCCTCCCCCAATACTAACACCTCTCACCCTCTGTACCCAATTATCATCCCCCATCCTCTCCACATGTCCAAACCACCTCAGCCTACATCTCATCATCACAACACCAATACACTGCAGTCCCATCCTACCTCACAACTCTTCCATTGTAAACCCAGCCCCCCCAGGCCTTGCACGCAGGGACGCACTGCACATCCACCTAATCATTGTCATTTCTGTACGTTTAAACCTGCGAATATCCTCTTCCTTTACTGCCCAGGTCTCACTACCATACAGCATCACACTCCTAACACATGCTGCATACAAAGACCCCTTAGCACGTAAGGAGAGTCCTCTCAATGTCAGGAGAGGCAACAGCTCCCTGAACTTCTTCCAACCACTTCTCACCCTAGCAACCGAGCTAACTCCAGCCCCACCTCCGGCACATAACATGCCTCCTAAATAACGAAACTCCTCCACACACTCAAGAGACTCACCTGCAAGTTTAACCCTCTCACGCCTACCAATCTCCACCTGCTCTCCCCGACACGCCGCACACATGAAATCAGCATCATCTCGCAGTCTACCTCTAATACCACTACATCTCTTGTGCACCCACTTATCACAAACACTACACATGCATGCCCAACAATAATGTGTTTGAGGGAGTACATCCTGTTAGCATTAGCACAGCACAAAACAGAGACAAGTTGTTTGGATAACGTGTGACCAGACACAGCCTTCTCCTTCTCCGCTAGTGTGTTGGTGGGCAATGAGCGGTACAGTAGACCAGTTACGTCAGCATCAAAGACCTGACCAAGGGCAAGACTCTCATCCTTGATGAGGTGCTGCACTTTCTGGTGAAACAGGTCTACATCCTCCACTGCTATGTTCAGCCCTCACCATGTGCCTTACAACCTGTAAGTCCATTGTGAAGCTTGAAATGAAAGAGCCATTTTTTGGAAGCTTTGAAGCCATACACAATGTGCAGGTGTGCAAACTTCTGTCCTGTCCGTACTGCGTACTCTCTCCCACGACTTCTTGATATCAAACAATGTTGAATGGGTTTGATCACATTCCCGCAGTACATCTGTGGTCCAGCCCGCATCAACCTTGTTCAGTATCACAAGCTTCTTCTCCAGGGTCAAAACCTTCCTCTTCCACTTCTCACGCGGTGGTGGGGCCATCATCACACAAATGAGAATGCAACAGAGGAGGGCCACAACCTGAAAAAGGCAGGGGACCACCACAAGAGCAACCGCATTCACAGCCATGCTTGCAAGCATGACCACTCTGACGGTGACAAAGGCAGGAACTGAGGTGCGGGTTTGGAGGCCGGCAAGCAGTACTGTGCTGCCATGTTGCACCCAACACCTGCCTCCGACCACAGAGGAAGCAAAACACAGTAAACTGACATCTGCATACAAGGTTCATTTCCATTTGCCCAGGCAAGGGTTATCACGTGACGACAACAGTGGATGACCGGTATATCACTGCCTCAGGCAGTGTATGACTAATGCGGCCTGCCAGGTGACTCTGACCATACGGACAGGAGCGCGTAGTGGAGGGTTTCACACTAATCCCAGAAGCCAGGAGACTCACGCCATTTGGTGTAGAAGCGGACAGGAGCTTTTACTGTATTCCCTCGTGGCTTGTGGTCTGTGTCACCCTCGCGGTGGCCATTGGAAAACACAACTCCCAGGGACCAGGCAACTTTGGATGTTCAGCAGAGAGGCGGACGGCCACTGTCACCAAACATGTACTCGTGGCTTGCGGTCTGTGTTAGACGCGCGGTGGCAGTTGGGAAAGACTAAACCCAGTGGCCGCGCAACTTTGTACATTTGGTGGGGATGTGTATGGATGTTTTGACACCGTTTGTGGGTTATGGCCCACATCACTTGGGTGCTGGAGGTTCATAGGGAGTGATTGGACCAGCATGTGACTTTGACCGTTCAATACAAGGGCGGACAGACATTTTAGCTTAGGCTGTTGGTTACAGCATATTTCCTGCGCATGGCTAGAGCCCAGCGGCCATGATACTGAATGTCTGAACATGTTGGCTGGCCAACCAAATTTCTTGGGGACTTTTACGTCCAGATAATAGCAAATGGAGGACTGCTGGGCCTTGACAGCAGGCTGTGAAGCCTATGCCCACAGTCGGACACATAAAAAAAAAAATAAATAAATAAATAAATTCAGATAATGGTTTAACAGAGCCAAGGTCCAGGATCAAGATAATGAACACGTCCAAGTACTGCACATCCAGATAATTGAGGGATTACTGTACGGGCTGTCAAAATGGACGGTATTTCATCATCATCATCATCACTAACTTTGCATAAAAACACCAGTAGCTAACTGAAATTCATATGTAAACATCTATTATATATATACAACCTCTCTAAAGTATGTTACTCAAAAACTCACATGCTGTCCCTGCTATAGAGTAGCTTACTAAGAAAGTACTTTAGTTGCTAGAACCTGAGCGCAGACCTATAAAGACAAAAATTACACCATACCTTTCAGGCAATAATGAGTTTCTATTGCTTTCCTGTTCAATGTTTCTTCCACCAAGCCAAGGATTTGCAGGCATGTGCTTAAACTGGTACTGCCACTTCAACCTCTTCTGTTTCTGGTCCACATCCATACTGCCATCCTGCTCCTCCTTTTCTGTCTCTCTGGCCAATCCCTTACCTTCGTTACTTAGCATTTTGGCATAGAACGAGAGCATTTCCTGTCTGTCATGGTCATCATCGCTGGACTGGTCTGAGCGTTCATCTTCCGAGTCCCAGTCCGACGGCTCTACACACCCATTCACTGTTCCGTAGGGGTAGTTTAAGTTTTCCTCAATTTCTTGGTTCAGTTCACCTGCTTTTTCAGGTACCTCTATGTATCCCCCATTTATCATTTCCACTCCATTATTTATAACATCAGAACCCACACATACTGAGTTTTCCACTTTTTCTTGGGTTACCTCATTAACCTTGTCATATCTCACTTCCAGGATCTCACCTAATATTTCCACATCATTATTCACTACTGGAATATTAACACTCTGCTGCTCAAACTCTCTCTCTTGGACAATTTCACTTGGTTTTTCATACACCTCACTGAAAATTCCTTCCAAAATTTCCATTCCTTCACTCAGCTGACTCGTATAGATGCACAAAGACTCCTGTGGTCTTTCCTCATTCAAGGTGGTTTTCTGCTGGGGTTTGGCAACTAATACTTCTTCATTTATAATCTGAACCTCACTGCATGGTCCCTCACTCTGCTGTTGGTGTGAATTCTGCTGCTCTTTGTTTTCAGGTGTGTGGCAGTTTTCCTCTACTTCTTCATTTATAAACTGAACCTCACTGCATGGTCCCTCACTCTGCTGTTGGTGTGAATCCTGCTGATCTTTGTTTTCAGGTGTGTGGCAGGTTTCCTCTACTTTTATATCATCCAAAGATTCTGGACTTTCTTTACGCGATGGTTCAGTCTGAGGCACAGTTTGATCAGCCAATGTTTCTTCATCCTTTATGCTCATCTGCTCATTTTTTATGCAGTCAGAATCGTCATCTGATATTTCAGTTCCATGAATTTCTGCTACTGTTCTGTGCACAGTCAAGTTTTTATTTTTCTCTTCATCCACATCACTTTCTTCCAACTTTGAATCAATAAAGTATTCCGTTTCATCACCTGCTGCTTCAGTTTTGATATGCCTGAAGGAGTGGAGCTTGTACAATTCAAAGTACTTCTTTTTCCACTGATTAGCAGATTTTTCTTTTCTCTTCAGTGCCCTGGTAAGCTGTATATTCTTAGCCGTTTTCACCCGCATGCGTGCAATCACTGCATCCTTCTGTGCACAGAGATTTGATAGCTTCTCCTTTTCCTTCTCTACCTTCTTCAACTCAGCACATTTAGTTTCAAGTTCATGTATCTGATTCTGCAAGCCACTTAAAGCCTGTCTCACATCTGCATCCAGCTGCACAAGCAGCTTTTGTTTTTTGGGTTTGGGCTCTGAATTCCCCTCTTCTGATGCATTAGGCATGGATCGTTTTTTAGACGTGGGCTTCTGTTTTGGTAGGCCTGGTTCTGAACTGACATTTGCTGATGGGTCTGGAATGGGTTGTTTTTGTGATGTTGGTTTCTCCATTTTAACTTTGACTGGAGCAGCTTGGTCTGAGTCTTCCTGATTTTGTGAAGACAATATTAAGAGAGAAGTTTCATCATCTGTCTCTGTGGTACTCAGATGGGGTTTCTTGTTTGGGTGTGGTCTTTTAACACCAATCTGCGACTTGACAGAAGGCTTTTTTGACACACCTGCTGATTTTGAAAGTGATTTATTAGGCATAATCCTCCTTTTTTGGAGTAATGTCTTGAGAATACTTTTTGAGATGTCTCCTGTTGTACTGGTGACACTTCCTTGTTTTTGTAAAGGTGCATTTTTTAGCAAGACCTTCTTTTCTGATTTCTCTGCAGAACCAATACTTCTTGACTGCTTCTGTGAAGATGGGTGCATCTGGGCAACTTTAGCATTAGCCTTTTTAGTAGTTTTAAGAGTTGAAAATTTCTGCTTTTGTGGTTTCACTTCTTTCACATCATCTTCAGATGACATAATACAATTAAGCTGCTTCCTTTTCTGTGGTGGTAAATAAAGCTGGTTCACATAACTGTTATATCTGTCAGCCAAATTCTTTGAGCCAAACCTGCTTTTGTTATACTTTCTTACGGTATTCGCCAACTTCATCAAACTCCTCCGCAGCTGGATCCTTTTCAGCTGACGGCCATAGATGGAATTTATCCCAGCCAGCAAGGTGGCAAGAGATACTCTGTTACACCTGATATTTTTCACTAACTCATACATCAGGCCATTTGTGATGGATTCAGGCTTCAGTTTTGGCAGTTCACTTTCAAGGTTTGCTGCAGTAAGACCAAGTGCCTCCAACTTTGGCCCCAAGCTACGAGCACAGGCAGGTTCTGAAAAGGGATGACATGTTTTAGCATCATTCTGGACACAATCATCACCTACATCCTATTTAGTCTACACCAAATATATAGAGTAAGGATAAAAAAAACACAGAGCATACTATACTCAGTTTTTGCCAGCTGATGATCCACTTTCGTAAATGTGGCACCGGTGCACTCCTGCCACGTGATTGGTTGGTTTCAATTTCATACCTGAAGTATCATATTTACAAAAAAACAATTGTACCTTATATTCCAATTCTCATAAATGCTGTTTTACATTGTCACTGTACTATACAAACAGACATGAAACGAGTATGTATCTGTGCTTCACCCAAACGGACAGTAAATTTGAGGAAGTTGAATCTGAATTGAAATATTTATTGTTGTAAAGGGTACAGAGTTGTTGCATCACTAATAAATATACAGAATATACTTATGGATTAGTGGTAGGTGGTGGCGACCACCATCCACTCACTTGATGTAGTGCTGCCTACTTCTTCCAAAGCCTTTTTCATTCTTTTTCTGTGCCTACCCTCCTCTCTTCCTATTTTTCCCATCTTTCCTGACACTTCTTATTGCTTTTCTTTCTTTTACAGGTGGCTTTACATTGAGTGATAAGCCAAATGGTTTCCTGTAAGCCAAGAAACCATTTACAACGCTGGGTGGTAACCATATAACCAAACCATACGTGCTCCCTACGTGTCAACAAGTGAGTTGGTGGAGGGTTAGTGCCCCTCCCTGTAAAACAAATAACTCAAAGTCAAATGGCCACCCCTTACAGGATTATGGCGTCTGGCAATAGATAGATAGATAGAGACTTATGGATATACAATATATACGTATGGGTAATTAGGGCGAAGGTATCGAAGCAATGGAGTGGGTGTGATCCATAATAAAGTCTGACATCTTGCGAGACAACTTGTTTTTCCCGCCTGGCCATCTCTCGTGTTCCCCCCCTCCTCTGTAGCGACTTGTCCATTCCCCTCCCCACTTCCACCACTTTACCACTGACAAAACCGCTAATTTACTTAGAATGGTACTATTGTCTAATGTAACAAGTGCCTAAGTATTAAGATACCTTTCATTTGCACTTACCTAGCCAAATGCATTTATTTTTTAAAAAATATAGGGAGATGCAACAACTATGTACCTTTTACAATAAATATTTCAATTCAAATTCAACTTCCTCAAATTCATTGCCCGTTTGGGTGAAACACAGATACATACTCATTTCATGTCTCTTTGTATAGTACAATGACAATGCCAAAAGGCACTTATGAGAATTGGAATATAAGATACAACTGTGCCTTTTGTAAATATGATACTTCAGGTATGAATTTGAAACCTACTAATCAGGCGGCAGGAGAGCACAGGTGCCACATTCACGAAAGTGGATCATCCGCTGGAAAAAAATCGAGTATAGTCAGGGCTATAATAAAATAACTTTCTTCACATAACTGGTGCCGTCAGCTGCAGGAAACTGACAAACAAGATTTATAAG